>JAQGAY010001078.1:0-16880 GCA_034698085.1 Polydesmus angustus | reverse complement strand
ATTTTTAACTTTTTATGGATTTATGTAGTTTTTTTTAAAAAAAGAAATTAATTATTCCTAAAGCTGTAATGACGTCAAAAGTTAAATATTTTTTTTTTTTAAATCCAATCTTTTTTTAAAAGTTTCTTGTCATGCAGTATTAATAATAATGTAATGATATCGTAAGAGCAAGAAGATCACACAAAAAAAAAAAGCGTTCACCGCAAATTCTCTACTACTGATTACGAATTTTAATTTAGAATAATTTTTTGGTGCTAAATTTATAAAATATTCCTAGAGTAGGTTAGGCAAATTTTGTCGTGCCACGGTATAGCTAAAAAAGTTTTAAAACGTCACTTGCTAACATAATGTTATTATGTACCAGTACAATAATTACGAATATTTTAAAAGCGACATTATTCGCGGTTTTTGTTTCTCTTTTTTATTATAGTAGCACATTTTCCAGATGAAAATAATTTTGTGTCATCGACTTGTTTCTCTGGAACGACATCGTCCCCTGCTGATCAAATTAATAGCTCCGAGGGGCTCCGAACTTTTTAACATCCGCTTTGCATTTAATAATACTAATAATAAAAAAATTATTTCCCACTAAAATGCGAAAGAATTAAATTAAAAAAAACAACGCGCTGACAAAACAATGAAGAACCGGTAATCAAAACAAAATAGTTCTTTCACCTTTTAACTCGATTTCACACTACATTCGATTAGCCTAAATAATCCTTGATTTATTTTTGCTATTTTTAAATATATACAGTAATTTATTTTTTTAAAAAAATAAAAATTCACTTTCAAGGAATAATTGGGAAATGCTAATTAAAAATTACCTTCGAGTATACTAACAAGTTCAGTAGTCACAAGGTTTTTCTTCTAACGCATAGTATCTTTTAAAAAAATCAAAATCGACTGTGCAATAATTTTGTTTTATTGAAATTATGTGCACACCGAATGACGAAAGTGGAGAAAATTCTCAGCACCAAACGTAAAGATGAGTCAGGAATTTCAAGTTACCCGACACAAACACATTTTTCATTCGCCCTCACAAACTTTTTGCGAGTGACGCAACCAATTTTTAAAAAATAATAATAATGAACACCTTGCTAATGATACGGATACAGACGAGCCGATTCTTAGCAATTAGCGCAAATAAATTGTTTTTTCTTAAGAAAATAATGATCTAGCCAGCAAAGAAAACTCTTACGAATAAAAATCAGCCAGTCCCCGCATCAAGGTCGGGTACCGGCGTCAAGGTTACCGCCACTCCGCGTCACTTATCAATGGAATATTTATTATTTTATTAGAGGGAAATGAAATTACAAATTCAAACCAGTAACGCAATAATAATTACGCTATGCTTACAAATTTCAACAGAAGATTAAGTGCGACTTTCATCACCTCAAAATTAACAGTTACCGATACTAATTTAATTTAAATAAAAGTATTCGTTGATACTGAAAGAGGTGGGTCTAATTATTATAGCGCCTATCTAAAATCTAATTTGTAACTATTAAAAAAAAAAATTCAAAGAAAACGCCATAGAATTAAGGTATTTTTTTTTTGCCTTAACGTTTTAAAATGCTGTAGCCATTATAAAAAATACCCGAGAACTTGGGAACTAAAAAAAATCGTTTTACAGTAATTAAACCAGCTTTGTGGAGATTTAAATCGTGTTTAAGCAACATATTTTCTTATGACTCCCAAAACTTTGAATCAAATCTAATTAAATCTAAGAAAAATAGCCAAACATATATTTTTCAAAATGCAAAACTCTACCGGTAGTCTTCAAGGCGCATCTTTTAAGACCTTAAAACTGGGGAAGGGAGAATTTTGTCTACAACATTAAAATACATTTTTCTCATTTTAAAAGTAAAGTGCCATGTCGGACTTTTTTCCTGTGTCCTTCAATTTTCGTAAAAAAAAAAAAAAAATTACAGGTAAACAAATCTACATATCGTTAATCAACTGACATCGCGGCTATATGTCATAATACTGTAGAAGTAAATATCACAAACCTCTCCATTCTCTTTTTAATATGATTCAGCTTTTTCACTTTGTATCAACATTTTTTCTTCATCTTTGAAAAAATAATAAACGGTTATTTATTTATTTTTTTTTGTTAAAAAAAATTCAATTTCGCCGATTCAAATCTAAAAATAAAACAAACCGATCTCGCATATTGTGTTCCAAAGTGGATTTACGTCCTTCAACTTTCTGACCTAACTTTCCAAAAGAATATTTTCTTTTCTTAAAAATAATAAAAAATAAATAACAGCTTATTTTCCCCTCATTTTAAAAAAGAAGAAAAAAAATTGATAAATTCTGATAAGAATTTTAACCGAACTGAAGGTGAGCCACTTTCGCTTTCTCTCTCTCTCTTTCCCTTCTCCATCATCCTCACTATCTCCATGCTAATCACCATTTTCTTCCTGTCTCCTCAGCTATTTCTTCATCCCCTCCATCTCATCCTCCGCCACCGCCGAATTTACACGTAAACCCACACCGAAAACAAAAATAGTCGAAAAAGTTTGAAATTACAGTCTGAGAGAAAAGCGCGTGAGATAAGAGATCGGTAGATGACGTCATCACTCGTGCGCGCATCTCGCAATTTGAAGGCAACATCAGATGAAAAAGAATGTTGCAAATAATAATAATAAAAAAAAAAACTGAGAAAAATCATCAGAGAAAAGCAGTTAATTTGGTTCGGTTCTCCCCCTCTCAAATCGCGTTTTATGTCTAAACACGCGGAAATTGAAGAAACGTACAGTACCCATATACAATAAACGTGATTTTCACCGTTATCGATATAATTTATCAACTCTTACCCATAATCTTTGTAAATACGGGAAGATGAAAAAAAAAAAATTCAATCTCAAACAGAAATAGAATAAATAAAATAAACAAAAATATTGCTTGGAAAATTTCTGACCTCAATATTATTGCAATTTGGAAGCAAGTCTTTTTTTGCTACTAGAATACTGTGCTTTTAATATAGAAAGAAAAATCTTTTTTATATAATAATTATCAGCAACAATATTCACGCTCTTAATCGAAATGACACCACAGTTGGGATGAAAACGGTACTAACTGCCGATAACCTTTTTTTTTTCGGATTTCAAAATGACAAAAAAAAAGTCTTATTCTGTACGACCTCACACTGTTCCACATAAAAGTGCTGAAAATCGTTCTTCAGTGTGATAAAACTTCTAATAACATCTGTGTTAAATCGAAGCATCAAAAAACGTGAAATTCTTATTCAAGATGTCATCAAAACGGAATTTTGAACCTAATCTAAATAAATTCCAATTTATAGATTAATAACTCTCAAAATTTTATTCATCTTATAGATTTTGGTTTAATAATATAGTTCGTTAAAAAACAGTTCGTTTTTGGGCCACTCTCATTTGATGCGATGTTTTCCCACTTTAATTATTAAATTATCAAGAAGATCCAATACAGTAATGTGAAACTCAAGTAAAACCTACACAGGCCAATGAATTATTACGAAAAAAATTTATGGATAGTCAGTACTTACCAGTTACCACAAAAAACCGCCAACTTAAAAATATACTGTAATCTCCATTTTCGGTTAACAAACACGAAATCAGTTGAAAACCTCGTCCCAATTAAAATCATGAATTACGGCTATGAAGCCTATGGATTACTAAAATACCTCATTTTCAACAGATTTTTCCCATAATAATAATAATTACGGCAGTAATCGTTACACCAATATGCAATATTTTTTTTAAATTCACACGACGAGAATAAATGTTTACTAACCCGATAAATCGTTAAACTTAAAAATAATGCTTAATCCCATGTCAAATTATCTAAAACCTTAATATCATTATTTAATTTTGTTGTAAACCTGCAAAAATAAACTTCATTCCATTAAAAGCTTTTAAAATCAAATTAGCAAAACTTAGATGTGATTGCAATTTGCTTAACGAGTTTTTAAGTTTAGAAATAAAATTTTGATTTGTACGATTGATTCACTGCCAGTGCAACGGTGACGTCAAACACTCGGTTTCAAGAGTAAGAATCCGCCATCGACTCATTTTTAAAAGAAATGGACTTCGATCGTTTCAGTTCTGAGCGCATCATATAATATTATAATAACTTGTTCGTCAAAAAAAAATTTTTTTTTTTTGTTTTTAGACATTTTGACGTGACGCGCTTCCTTGCCATACCGTAATAATTTTGATGCCTAACCTTAAAAAAAAATTTGGTCAATCACATTACAAAAGATTGTCGCTCGAAAATGTCACGTTTCAAACACAAACAAAAGATATCCAAATAAAAAAATAAAATATTAATGAACCGGATACAACTTTAATAAAAGTCGCCCACACAGTAGAAGACACGGGAACCAACAATTCACGTACAACCCTACCATATCTTCTTTCCCCAAAATACAATGATGCATTATTATTGTCAGTTATTTGATATGACGTCAAGTTAACTTCTCATAAATAAAATATAATAGGTGGCTGACTTAAAAACAGATAAAAGTATAAAAGTTAACTCGTAATACAGTAATAATAAAAAAATCAATATTTGGTTGTCAGATTCTCACTTTCAAAATACTCTACAAAAAAAACAATTTTTTTTCTATGAAAATTATCTTGACGTTTCCTGCCATTTCAAACAATTCAATTATTTTATACCGTACAATGCATGTATTTTATCGTAAAAAAAAAAAACCAACAAAAAACAAATACAGTATCCATAGAGAAATAAAAAATGAGAGTTGCTCAAATTAGGAAGAGCTAGGCACTTAGCCGACTCGGCTTGTTATTTTGAAGAAAAACCAAAAGAGTCTTCAACGTGAAAGCAGTCTCAAAAGATATTAATAAAAAAAAAAAAGAATATGCAGATAAGAAAATTATAATGAAGCTCGTTATGTGAAACTTTCCGCCAATTCCCCAAACTGGAGTTGCCAGTATCATATATAATTTTTTTTTCTTTTTCAAAGATTAAAATTTGCGTTCCCCTAATAGCAATTCTATTAGCAAATAATCACTACTGCTATTCGTTTTTTTTTCTTCTTCTTCTTCGTCGCTGACGAAGCTGCTTTTCATTCGACGTTGAAAAAAAAAACAAATTCGTAATCTAAACTCATTTCGTCACACTCGAAACGTGACTAAGCTCAACAACAATACCCCGCAATTATTATCAAATAAAATATAATTATAACAAAAAAAAAAAAAAATTTTAACGTGGAAAATACTAGTGGTACTAGTAATAGAAAACCATATCCGAAAAATAGTAAAAAAAATGTTTGTTTACCTTTGTGAAACTCCTCGTTCTGGTCGTGGAAACCCACCGGAATGTCCGGTCCGGCCATGGGCAGCATCTCGTCGTGAGAGTGCGCGTCGTGGCCGTGGGAGTGTCCGTGCGAGGCATCGACCACGTTGTAGTAGGGCAGTTCTTCGGCTCCCCGGCTGTGGAACACGGTGCCCACGTGCCGGTCCCAACTGGCCATGTTGAGCAGCACGTATGCGAAACTAAAACCAAAGGTGATACCCACGGCTAAAGTCAGAACGAAAGTCCGACCCAGGTGACCGGAAGACGAGTAATTGGAACCGCAGATTGGTCGACGCATGGCGTCTCAGCAGATGAAGCAGCATATAAATATCTGTCAATAATAATAACAAAAATGATTAAAGTAAAAAAAAAGGTGGTCCACTATTAATAATCTACTACCGGGTACGGTTATTCTACTTGGAAATAAAAAAAAGTTGCCAATTAAGCCCTAACCAAATAATGAAGTTTCTCGTCAATACTGTATGTGCAATTTAGCGTCCCATAAAATATATACGACACAATAAAGCAAGCAACAAAAGTGCTACATAAACTATACGCCAAGAACCAAACTCTCGGCCTGAAAACAAACACCGCCAATTCATTGTTACAGGATTTATCAATTTGCTTTTATAAATTTGGCTCAAAATACTTTATTGATACAATAGTACTAAACTCAATTGAATGGTAATTTTTTAACAAAGATTATACTGGTCTGATTATACTATATGTCAAACTTGGCTGTTAACATTTTTCCATCATCTTTATTAAAATTAAATTAAAAAAATTTGGTTTTCTTGTACAATAATAATGCGCTAATCTCAATCAAAACTAAAATAAGAAACCATTTTTAAGTGGCAAATGACGTGTTTATGAAAAACGTACTGTGAAGCTTTAAATTTTTATTAAAACTACACTATTTAAAGGCTATAGCCTTGATGGAAATACATTACAAAATTTGCATAATAACCATAAATGAAGCTGGCCTTTAAGATTTGTCGGTGCACGCATCAGTAAAATACGAGTACCGCAGTGTACCGAATTTTAATTACTGCAATTTCTTTTCCGGATGTCAAAATGGCGAAAGCTCTATTCCGTATGACCTCATGCCATTAATAATTACAAAAATAAAAAACAATTTTCCTAACCCTTGCTAAAATAATGTCGCCAAAATAATCCTAACACAAAGCGAGAAATTTAAAGAAAACAAACCAAATCCATTCAAAATTTGCTGATTAATTAACATTCCATTTATTGGATCATTTTCAACAACCAAATTATTCTTACTTTATAAGATTGAAAATTACGTGAAGAAAATAATGGCGTACGGTACGTGCAATTTCGATCGGCGTTATCAAAAAAAAAAAAAAACCTAGTTTGAGTGTAATATTTATTCGCTTATTTTTGAAATATTAAATAATTGAGTTTGAAAGAAGCTCGCTCTCTTCGTCTCTCGACTTAATAATATAATTGTCCATCGGAAACGAAACTTCAAAAAGAGTTTAGTAATAAATAAATACAGTCTATATAATTTGATTGAACTCTGTTAAACTTGATTACCCCCTTCGGTCAGGGAAAGAAAAACGAAAAGAAAAGAAAGAGTTTTGTTCCTTCTTCCTTTTCATTTCCATTTGCATGCAGCCATCATCATCATCAACATTAACATTGAACGCATTTTTCTTCAATTCGCTTCCTCAAACACTCGCCACAATATATTATTCCTTTCACATCACTCGGCGTCTCGTGTCCATTCTATCCGCCAGATGAATTATTAATCTCGCCACTTTTTATTAACCCCTTTTATTTAACTCGCACTGGATGTCACTGTTTCTTTATTTAATTTTCGCCCCCTCTCCCAATTTACGTATTCCCGGTAACAATACCGGTAAAACTTTAAAAATCTAAAAACACGAGTTTCTATACATATTTTATGAAAGAAAGAAGATAAAGCTGGCTTTGTTTTTTTTTTTAGCCTTAAAGAACGATAAAAAAAATTTTCTAAGCCCAAAATCATTAAATTAATTTGGAAAAAAAAAGTGAAAAAATATATTTCTAAAAACACGCTTTCATTTAATAAATGCACAATAAAGCTAAAAAAACACTTGAATAAAAATAAAAGTGTGTACGCTTTTCGTGGATTTGAAAACGCCATGGCATTGTATTCTAAGGCGCACCCTTTACTTTCCATGTCACTAAGTAGTAACAAACCCACCGGCACGCAATTTTTCACCACATTACATGTATTTCCATGCTTATCTTTATATTTAAAAAATCATTTTCGATTTTACTGCAGTCAGCACTGCACTGTCACACAGTCAGTCTGCACTGAGTGAATTCTAGAACAAGTGAAAATAAATCGTTAAATTTTCACGTGACAACAAATCGTGGGTAAAAAAACTACAACCGAAAAAGATTTGCTTTTAAAACGCAGCCCTTTTTCGGAGATGTTAAAATGAGTGTAACCTTAGGCTCTTAAAATTCAATAAAAATGGTAAGTTACAGATTTCATAAATTAACAGTACGTGTAATACATTTTTACTCACTTTAATTTTTAATTCTGGGTAAATCATTTTTTTTTTTTTTTGAGTGAGTACGCTAATATATTTTTAACTTTTCATTTTTCTTTAACAAATGTAGTGTGCTGTGCTTGAAAGTCTCAGCCAATGTTATTTCAATTAACATCTTTCAAAGAAACGATTAATGATAACGACTAAAAAAAATAAATAAAGGCGAAAGGAAAAAAGTTATAAAAAAAAAACAAAAGACTTTTCAATTGCAGACAGTAGAATTCGTTCACGTTTCTTCCAGCTGCGAACAACATCGCTTTCCTCTTGAAAAAATTATATATAAAAAAAAAATAAAAAAATAGAAATACTGCAATAAAAAAAATAAAATAAAAGCGAGAAACAAAAGCCAGCAAAATGGAGTGAAAGCTCCGAACTAAATTGCTCTTCAAAGCTAATTAGGGCATCCCTCCAAATACATTCATCCCTCGCTTTTCACGGATTATTAGCTTTCCAAAATTACCCCTTTAATAAAAACTGTCTCAGGAAAAAGTTTGAAAAATTCTTTTTTTTTTCTTCTTCTTTAAATAATAATTAACCTCCACTTTTTTCTACATTTAAGTTTATATGAAAAGTAAAACTTGCCAGTCACAGCAACAACATAATAATAATAATAAATAAACTTTTTTTTTTACATTCATTAATTCTCTTTTACATGCAAAATATCAGCTTACGTTGGCTTTTGTGCTTTGCAAATTCGCGGAAATCATTTTTTTTATTTCAGATTACTCGTATTCATTTCAGTACATTGTTGAAATTCAATGCTGTCAATCCCAAAAAAAAAAAAATTAAATCAATTGATAAATAATAATAATAATAAAAAAAAACTATATCAATAAAAAATATTTGCAGAATAAAAACATGTTTCAAAATTGGAATTACTGTTTTCATATTAATAATCGTGTTCTTCATCAATAACCGTACCCATGTTATTGTATTTTTTTAAACCTCTTCTAATTTTACGAAAATGAAATTAAAAGTTGTGTAAACGAAAATATTTTCTATCAATAAAAAAATAATAATAAAATAGAATAATAACATTTTTTTTTTACGATTCACTTGTTTAATATGTCCTCAATCACTAAAACAACTACTGCACTGTTAGAGTATAATAATGTACATGTACTACATTTGATTAACCGAACCAACGCGTTATAAAATTCCTCGCACCATATGAATTACGCTAAACCAATCATCATTTTTTTTTTATCTTTTTAAAAAAATGTTGTTTTTGATTTTATTCTCTTCAAACAAGGATTAAACTTATTATAGCGTAAAAAAATAAACCTAATACTAACAACATAAATAAATATTCCTCTAAACGTTCCCCTTCAACATCCTTCGGCACACATGTTGTTTACGACTCATAATTGCATACATCTGCGTTAACATTTTTGCTCCACATCTTCATTAGCAAAATATCCTCGTTAATGCAAATTCTAAGACAAAAAAAAAATCTCATTTTACGCGGATCTAAGTTTGTTATACCATGAACTCTTCTATTATTACCATTGACACTTGAAATCAAAATTTCGCCACGTCTCCTCCTAGAACGTTAGATTAAGACGCTAAATCCTAGATTAACGCTGCTTACGAAATATATCTTATTTTTTAGATATTTAAAACTTAGATAGCGCCAAAAAAACATTTCGTAATAAAAACAAAAAGTTTGCAGAGTGTCGTCGACCTACGTGCACTGCCACTCCATCATAATAAATAAAGTACACACACAGTGCATGTACAGTACATGTAATCGAATACGCTTGATAATTATTCGCGTACGGTAGCGGAAAAAGTGATGACGGGAGAAAAAAAAAATCACTCTCCCAACACTTTCATTATCATGTTAAACGTTCAGCTTTCTCTTTCTATGCCTAATTACCCAGAAGAAATCAATTTAAGTCACCACCCAAAAAAGAAAACCCTCATAGAAATTCAATTAATGGTCCGAAAAAATATAAGTTAATATTAGAAAACTTTTTTTTAAGAGGGAAGTTGCGAGTAGGAAAAGGTCAACGTGAACGTCATTGACCGTTCTAAACTGAAAAAGTTTTTTTTTTCTTTTATTATTATTACTACAGTACTATTTTTTTTAAAAAAAAAAAGTTTCTGTCGATAAATCGTGGTTCTTCCTCATTTCCAGAATTCATCATAAACATTTCCTACCATTCTTTATAATAATATTATCTATCACGGTATACAGGCGTTTTTCGGTACGAGATCAATGACTAATGAGACACCTAAAAACATACACATTCACGCTAAAAATTAATATTATTATAGTGAAAAGCGAAAAATAAATAATGGGAAATCAATGACGGCTTGTATTTAATCTAATGACCGTTTAACGTGGTTTCAAATGACCTCAATCGCATTTTGCAATGTAATTCAATCATTCGGAGACGACTGTTGGTAAACAAACGGCATATCAAATTAACTATTAACCAAAGTGTTACATTTCCAAAATCTATAATAATATATCAAATAAAAATAATAAAAAATATATATAATAATAGTTTTTTTTTCTCGTCTCCCTTTTTAATAATAAAGCAGATGTTTGAATGGGAATGGAAGCGGCCGAAACGAAAGCACGTGCTAACCATTATATTAGAAAATCAATTAAAAATTCAAATAAACTGTCAAATAACTAACGGTCAACCACCAGTAAAAAAAATTAATGTATCAACTAAATTTTAATTTCACAAAAGTCTTGCGATTAGTTTTTCTTTTATTTTTATTGGACGAGAGTATGCGAGTTATGCAAGAAGTTCTTGAAAGAAATTAAGCGAAGAATTGATACCCAGATTTTTACTACTTATGAATAAGATAAATCATATAAAAACGCACCTTTCATAATTTTAAACGTTACGGTTTAACGTGTAAATATTATATTTCTAAAGAAAAAAAAAGAATGGACAAATAAACGTGAAAGTAAATTAGAATTGAGGAGGTAAAAAAAATGAGATTGGTATTGGCTCGCCGCCCTTGAATAACGCAGTCAGGGGTTCGGCTTTATGCGTCCACTCACTCGCGCTGCCCCGCTACTATTATCCGTAAAATTATTATTTCTCACCTGGAATCACCGCTCACGTTCTTCTTCTATGACTATCCAAAGATAAAAATCATCTAAATGTACGACGAAATTGAACAAACGAGAAAGTAAAAGGCATCCTCACTACGACAAAATCGACCGCACAATTCAAAAGCGTCACTTCACTCACAGGCATTAAATAAGCAACTAACCCGAAATTTTAAGGCCAAAAAAATACATCTATTGCATTCCTCAGCCCGTTCTCACTGCACTTAGTCGCGCGGAAATTTACACTTGCGAAATGCCAATTACTATGGAGAGAAATGCTAACTCCACGTTTTTATATTCGAGCGATAATTCACGTTACGCTAATGTGTGAATCAGCCTTAAAAGCTTGTTTACATATGATACTGCCCTCTAGTGACTAATTTAACAACTCTACTTATCGTCTGCAAGTTTATCACTTTTTATATAGAGCACCGAGCGGGGCCGCTAACTAGATTCCAGCCTCATTTCAAAGAACACTAGACGCCATATTGTTTTGTTAGGCGTATGAACAGTGAGCCAATGTAAAAACAAAATAGCACATATACAAACGGCTAGCATCACTCGATTATACGTGGCTTGGTACTTGTATAATTATGTGTACTGGAGAATTTGTGCTGTCAGCTTATCGTACGATTGAGTTTCACTGGTAATGAATGCTCTTTCTTTATCATTTTTAAGTTAAAATTGATCGCTAAATAATGAGGATTTAGAATGCTTTATTAATTAAACCTAAAACTCTTTAAGCAGTAAGTTGGTATTGCTGGATAATGCATCAGGTAATATAAATTTCGATATTTTGAAGATTATGAAAGGGGGTGTACTAGTACAACTCGAGCTGATTTATCATTTTACGCAAATTTAAAAATAAAAATTGTTTGGAAACGTTAGGAACAAGTGGAAGTTCGCGAAGATGAAGAACAAGCGATCAAGGCTCAAGAAGTATTCGATTTGTTCGTGGCAGCCGGTTATTTTCGTGCCCGGATAAAAGGATTATCTGCATTCGATAAAGTCTGTCAAATTCATTAATTAAAATGAAATATAATAACTGTATTAATATTGATTTATATTTTTGTATTAGGTGGTGGGAGGAATGACTTGGTGTATTGAGGTATGCAATGTGGATATCGACATCGATCTTCTGTTTCAAGAAAACTCGACAATTGGACAAAAAATGTAACGTTATTGTATAAAATTAAAAGATTATTTTTATATTATTGTTGTGGTATTATGCAGAGCATTGACAGAAAAAATCGTGGCGATATTGCCAAAATTAAATTGTCCACATCGATTAGAACCTCATCAAATCCAAGGCTTAGATTTTGTTCATATATTCCCAGTAGTACAATGGCTCGTGAAAAAAGCTATCGAAGTTCGAGAAGAAACAGGAGATTACATTCGAGCTTATTCAATATCTCAATTTATTAAACATTATCAAATGCCTCAAGTAACTTGAATAATTTTACAGTGTTTATTCACTAAAGTGTCATTTTTCGTTCATGTATTAGGATCTAGCCAATAGCGAGCTCAATGCTAAAGCTTCCAAATCGATTAAAGTACTACAGGTATAACGATAAATTTCATCGAAAATTTCTATTTCTACTATAATAATTGTATTTGGATTTATGTTAATAGGATACTTATCGACCTAAAAGACGATTTCGACGTCATGACAATCAAAAATTATCTACGGAGAAGTTACAAGTCGAATCTACTCTTCTGGAGTATGGCAAGTGCGTTTTTAAAATATAAAAATTAATATTTTCTATTCGAGATCAATTTGTTTCGTTTTAATTTTACAGAAATATCTCAGTGCCTAATTCAAGCAGTTCCGATAAGGTTCACAATCCAAAAAATTTTCATTAGAAATAGCTGTGCAATTTCATTAAAAAATGCTTTTCAATTACTGTAGGAAGTTACATCTCAAAACTCGATGAAATCTGATTATGAAACTGAAGCTAAACAGGTATAAATGCACGGATTCTTGTGATACATGTACTGTATTATGAAAAATCACAATTATTGCGTAATGAGATTTGACATGCATTTTTGAATTGCCAGTTTTTTTCTTTCTTTCTTTTTTTTTTTTAATTTAAATAATATTATTATACTAAATATTTTGTACTTATGAAGTTATGACGATTGAGTGATTTTAATTATTAATGTACTAACCTGCAACCGATTTTAGATGACCGCTGCAATGAGAGGCATGTCAGTTTCAGAGATGAACGAGGTTCGTTTAGAAAACGTCTAGATAAAAAATGTTTGGAATTTATTTTTTAAAAATATTTTATGAATTATATTTCAATTTTTAGAAATTACCAGCAAGTGCTGTAGGAGAAATCGTCGGTGTTCATTCCGAAGAAATTCGACAAATTGCATCTGAATACGCGGATAAAGTGAGAGTTTGAGCAAAGTAAATTACGTAAATTATCAAAATAATAATTATCAATTGATTCGATTTAGCGAAATGCTTTGGCAAATGTTGAAATTGGAGAAAGTAAACTTACTGAGAGTCAGAAACATAAGCGAATGATGGTTGCAATGCAACGTCAAATAACTCACAAACAAAAAACTTTGGAAGAAGTATGAAGTTCCGAATTGTAGTAAATTTTAATCGCTCTCATTAATTATAAATCTGTAGACCCAAGTGAAAAATAGCCAATTGCAAAAAGAGCACGGGGAATTGTTTCATCAGTTGCAAGCGGTAAATTTTTATTACATACAGTAGTTCATTGACATGATTTTGATCTTACTCATTTAATATATTTTTCTTTAGGCTAAAGATACTGCGGAATCAATGGAAACGCAAATGAAGGCTTTTGAAAGTATTGAAAGTGAAGCCAACCAAGAGTAATCAACTTTTTCAAAAATGTAAAAAATAGTTTTTTTTTTAAAAAAAAATTTGTTTTTGGTTTAAAGAGTTCTTGCAAAGTTGCGGTCGTTGGTGGCGATGAATGAAAATTTAAAACGACAAGAGCAAGAATTTCGAGCTCATTGCAAAGTTAGTAAAAATTAATTGACAATTTTTGTCGTAGAAATTGAAATTTTGAGGTTTTTCTAGGAGGAAAAGACCCGACTACAAAGTGATATTGAAAGTCTCAAATCTACTCATACAGAAGACGATTACGAAGATCAAGTAAGTTTTCGTTCAGTAATTTACGGCATCCTTTATTTCCTAAGAAATACAGCTGTCAATCTCCGCTACTGTCTTTTATAATAATACTCGTCTACTTAAATAGTGTTTTTTTTTTATAATGGCACGGTGCCAGTTTTTGAAAGAGTGTTGTTTTGTTTTAGTGGTTTTTCGTTAATTAATGAAATTACAGTCTACTCTAATAACTGAAAACAAAAAATAAATTTACTATTATTAATCAAAATGTTTCAATTTCATATAAAATGTAATGCTTTTTTGTGTTCCCCTCACTATAGGAACGAAATCAACTTATAGACAAACATTACCAGGCCGATAAAGAAAAATTACAAAAATTACGATTACTCTTAGTAAGTATAAAAATACAACTGTTTTGATTAAATGCGAAGTTTAAATAAATTTCGATTTTAGGCGAAGAAAAATCGAGAAATTGCTACTTTGCAGCGGAAATTAGATGAGGTTCCAACTCGTGCTGAACTTAGTCAATATCAACAAAGATTTCTTGAGTTGTATAGTCAAGGTAAATCAAGAAGAAAAATTAGTGTTTTAATTTTATTTTCTAATAATTCCAATTTTTCTCTTTTAGTTTCTGCTAAACATAAAGAAACCAAACAATTTTACACCCTTTATAATACTCTCGACGATACTAAGCTATATTTATCAAAAGAAGTTAATCTGCTGAATTCTATAACCGATAATTTTACCCAGTAAGTAAATCACAGTCCACGTACTGAAAGATAAAACAATTCATGTAGTTTTGATTTTTTTTTTAAAAAAAATAACGTTTAATTTCCTACTTAATTATTTTTATTACTAAGAGCTATGACATCTCAAAACACTAAGCAGCAGTTTTTGAAACAATTTGAAGGAATTGTGGAAGGCATTGTTCAAAATAAAACTAAGGTTTGTATAATCTCGTTTTTTTTATATTTTATAATTGAGATCATTAAAATAAATTGTTATTTCCTAAACGTTAAAGCTGGAAAAACGAAAACAAGAAGTAAAGATGGAACGCGACCAACTAAACGACACCTACTTAGATTTAATAGAAAAACAACGAATTTATTTTAAAACTGTCAAAGATTTCAAAGAGGTTCGTTTTCTATTTCAAAGAATAACTAGCTGCTTTTTATTAATTATTTATTGCTATTACTATTTTAGGAATGTAGGAAAAATGAAATATTGCTGTCCAAATTAAAAGGTCATCGGCAATGGTAATTAAGAAATTATATAAAATTAATCTAAATCGTGAATCATAAAATTAATGAATTTATATATTAATAATTATTTACTCCTAATTTTTTGTTTAACCTATTGAATAAATTTATTATATATCAAATAACTAAATTAGCAAAACTAATTTTTCATGTTACAAAAAGGATTTCTTGAGCTCATTATAAAGACATTTCTGAAATACAATATACCGGTACTATTTACATGAAACGAATCAATTATTATATTAATTAATAAAATTTAGATAACTAAATCATAACTTAGAAGTCAATTATCTACCTGTCATATTTTTGAAAATTGAATCAAGTTTTTAAATTATTAATTTTGAAAAGCTACGTCTTCCAATTTTATATAATACAAGTCTATCTTTTAAAGTTAATAAATTATTCGTAGTAAATATAACGGAGCTAATTGAAATGCAAGTCATTATTTTAAAATTAAATTCATTGCTTGATTATAATTATTTACAGGGCATTTCAAAATAATAATTATGCCAATACGCAGGGCTTAAATTAAATTTTAATTAATAAAATTAATCTTATATTAATAATTATGTAAATTTTGTTAGGTTTATTAATTAATGCAGTCTTATTACGCTAAAACGTTTCCGGGTTTATAATACTTATTACTTTTGACGTCATAAAATTTTCAATTTCAAATTTAACCTAATTATTTTGTATACCGTACTATCTAAAATGCCAAATCTGATAGTACAATATTACTAGTACATGTACACTGTATGTATAAAGTTTGTTTAAAAAATCTTTCTGGTTTTCCCCCGGTTATGGCACATACAATGTACGTTACAAAATTACGTTCGGTATAATAATTTTGTTTCGCATTAATAGCGTAATCATTATAATATAACGTCATAAATTTATTGGGTAAGGCAACAAAAATACTGTGGAGATCAAATTCAATGTCAACTCGGGAGCATTTTTTGTAAAATAATATTGTAATAATAAAATGATTCTATTATAAATTATTGGCAACGAATTCGATAGAATCTGGCGATTCAATTGCAAACAGAATAGTATTTATTAATTGAAGCAAATTAATAGGCTTGTTTTGCAAAACTTTAATCATGGACTCATCCATATGCATGTTATTTTGCAGCCTTTTAGGGAGATTTAACTAACCAAATCTTATACAAAAATTATTAATTTAATGCCAATATTTAAATAACATTTTCTTTAATTAAATTACCAATATAATTTATTATAATTATATAGTAATAATGGCATAATTATTGTTGTTTAAGTCATGTTTTATCTACGAACAACAAAGCAGCTAAACAATTCAATAAAACCTATTGTCATATTCATGTCTTATAAATTGAAAACAATATTCGATATTGTTTTTAATTTATAACAAAAAATGGCGTGCAGTGTCATTTTGGCATCAGTTCAATGCTAAGATAGTTTCATATAAAATACAAACTAACAAAAAAATTAGCAAATCACTGCTAGAAATTCAAATTAACAAAATAATATACATAATTAAGAATTCTAGAGTCATTCACATCTCTGTCCGGTTGCCTCTATACATGTAG
>JAQGAY010001077.1:0-16884 GCA_034698085.1 Polydesmus angustus | reverse complement strand
ATAAATTTTTTGTTTATTATTTAAACTAGTTTCAACTTTTAATATACAGTACTGGACTTTAATTTATTTTTCTAAGAAGTTTGGTTCATCGTACATGTGCATACGCTATTTATTTTCCATTGCCGGAAATTAGAATACAGTTTTCGATTTTATTGTAATTTCAATGTCCTGTGTTAAAACAGGAAATAGTTGCTGACGAATTTAACGATTTTTACATTTTATAATACGAGTTGTATTAGTTCTTAGGACTGACAGTATCTGTTTATTTCTAACAATACGTTAATTATTTTTTTTTTAAATAAATTTAAAATTTATTTATTATTCGTATGACTTTTTTAAAATATTGTACAAATAAAATTAATACAGTAAATACTATTTAATGACAAAAAATATTTATAAAATTAATAAAGATAGTAAACAACTTCGGTAAGAAATATTAAAAAATCTTTAAATATTTTTATATTTGAAAAGAAAAAAATTAAAATTAGTTATGAATTCTTAATGATAATTATTATTGTTTACAGTAAAAATAAAAATTAAATAAATTTAAAGGTTTTTTTCAATAATTGTTATTTTAAATTTGATTAAGAAATTATTAATTTGCGTTCGTATTGTAATTTGCAAATGACCGTATTTAATATTTATAATAGTAAATGAATGTCAATACATACCGATGTACTAAATTCCTACGATGATAATGAGATGGCCACGTGGTCTGTCAAAATGTAAACAAATGTGGTTGTATCTCTCTTTCTCTTTCTATGAACTACATAATTATAATAATACTGTATGTCGATCTCGAAGACGTTTCTGGGGCAACTTGTTACTCGCGAATATGAAATATTTAAGAGTTCATCGCCGAGATACGTGTTTACAAAGATGACATTCTTGTCAACCGCGTCAAGCGAATTATTTTCTATTTAAGAGCGGAAAGAAAATTGTCTCGAGCTTTGTATAGACAACACGCAATATCGCTAAGACTTGGCATTCAGAATAAAAAGCGAAGAGAAGCGCCGCACTAGGCTGATTGATAAATCGAAAATAAATCACAATCTTCAGCTTGATGGTTAGACAGAGAAAATGTATGATTTGAAATGAAATAATAATAATTAACCGCAAACACGGCGGTATAAAAATTAGCGACTTTTCTCCTCTCGTTTCAAAACGCACGAGATTTCTCTTTCATTCGTTGAAAATGAAGAGCCGAGTTGGGTTTTTGGTTTGGTTGAGTTGAGGGGATCGAAAAAGAGAACGAAAAGAGATCATAAAGAAGAAGTAAAACCACGGAGAAATGTGGGGGAGTGTTTTTAAAAAGTTAAGGGAAAGAAAAAAAAAACTCAAAAAAATATATATACTGTATACATACTGTAGTTTAAAAAATGGATGAATGAGGGAAGAAGCTAGGAGAGAAAGCAAATGCGGCGACAGGGCTAAAGGGGCTTAAACGATACGCGATGTTGAACATCAAAAGAGCCGACTTGAAGCATCAATTCGAATCCAATTAGAGGCGATCACTTTGGGGGATGGGAGGAAACGAGAGGATTATTGTGTGTGGAGGTAGTTGCAGGTTTTTTTTTTTTTTGCGTTCTATCTAGAAGAGTACTCGGTTAGATGAGAGCATGGGGTGAAGGAGAAATGATACGAAACGATCTAGTTGAGGTTGAGAAAAGTAACAAACCGAGAAAATAGGATTTAGATTAATCAAAATTGCAAGTGAATTTGTAAACACAAAATTTACATTTTCAAAAGAAGTAAGAAATTTAATGCTAAGAGCTTTTTCTTTTTTTAAAAAAATATATGCAGTATTTCGAAATGCATGTACAATCATTGATTTGCAGTTCTACATTATTAGTAAATGGTCTTTATTATTCAATACGATGCATTTTAATTAATTTTAATCATTTATATTACATCATAGTAATTGAAAATTAATCGTAGGATGGCTGACTAAGCGGAAATGTTTCTCTCTCTCTCACCTGGATTTCATTATTAAAATTAAGTTATCGCATTTCGACACGTCCCCAACCATCGGCATTGCCGAGCGGTAAAACCAAACTTTACCGAACAGATTGTGTGATTATAGGATTTAAATTGTTCGAGTTTTAATTATAAAATCTATCGAGTGATTCCTTTATAAGATTTTTACAATTACAGATTTGACTGAATAATTTTTTTTTTTATTAAAAAAAACTAGTTAACGTACATTATACGGTAAATTTAAAATGAAGCTGTCACTTTCGTTCTTAAAATAATTATAAGAGCATTCAGTCACTGGCATTAATAATTTGTCACCAGTCTTTATATTTTACGTATAATGCGAAGAATGTTTGGGAGATTGTGAAGTAAATTTATGTATTAAACACACAAAGAAATCTTTTTTTTAAAAAAATTGTGTTTAGGCCGGCTACCTCACCTTATCCTAATTTATACGAATATTTTGAAGATTGAATGTGTGATCGATCGATGCATCGCACGAATGTTTATGCCATGATGTGATTAGAACTCATCCATATAATAAAAACGTTAAAAAAAAAAGTTATTGCCGACAATTTTGTAATTGTTGTAAAATTTGAAGATTGAGCTTTATTAAAAACAAAAATTAAATTAAACCTTGATTTAATAATGTTATTGATTATTAAATTACCAATTTTGAGATCTGAAGCCCATCCAATTTTTTCTCCGTGTTTCGCATTTTCGTTTTCTAAAAACTCCATCAAGGGTTGAAAATACTCCATCAAAGCACTGGCATCAAATTTGTTTTCTCCTTCTGTAATTATGTTCATCGTGTAGTCCCATTTCTTAGAGGCTCCCAAAACTAGCATTTTTCTAAACACCCATTTCGTCAACTATAGATTAAAATTAAATTTAAAAGTTACCTGAGTAAATCACCCGCTTCTTTACTTCCGTAGATATCACATTTATGTAGCGGTTTTTCGGGATTTCCTTGCTCGTATTCACCAGCCTTTTTACACAACGAACGATGGAATTGATATTTCAAAATTCCACTTAAAAAATACCTGTAGTAAAATAGTTGAGTGTCAAAAAAGTTAAAAGTAGTTTTTAACTCAAATCAATTTTGAAAAAAGAATATTTTGCTTTTATCAATTTTTTGAACTTGATAAATGAAGCGCCCAGTTCCAACTTCCTAAGTTGTTTAAGGCTTTTTTTTTTAATAAAAAAAAAAAACGGGTTTATTTATGAGGAAACATTGTATTTTTGTAGTGCTGCAAAGGATCAAGCTCTTAACTTCACTTTAATGTAGATTTTCTCAAAAGTATAATTTTTGGACTTAGACCATGTTGGAACTGGGCTTCTCAAATAATATCTTTTTCAAATAAAATGAAAAGCAACTATTAAATTAAACTTAAACGTGCATTAAGAAGCAGTGCCAAACATTTTCATTTTGCATTGTAAATTGATGTTTATTCGATATGAATTTTACCTTAAATAGGGTGCAAATGTGGCCACGTGAAAAATAACTCCAGCATCAAGAGCACCATCTTTTCTTTTGACAGGAGGAGAAATGCCTTGAAATTCTCCTCTAGACATTTAATATTAGTTATTAATTATGATGATTAAGGGAATTGTCGTTACTTTAAATTCCACCAATGTTTGTTCCAGTCGGTTTCATTGACTTTTCCAGAAAACACGTCCCAACGCCAACGGTCAATCATGTAGCTAAATGGCAGCGGGGCAATTGTAGAACGAGCTTCAGTGAATAAGAAATTGATGTCGCTTTCTAAAATCAATGGGTGATAATATGTGCATTATAATTGCGAAATTCTTTCCAACATATACCAGTACATGCACTGGAAATGGTTGAGTATACTGACCGTAACTTTCTTCGTACGAATTTAAAAGTCCAATTGCGTGCAAATGTTTGGGAGTCATTACTGATAGTAAGATTAAGTCTCCAATAGCTTCGTGGAATGCTATGATATTTATTAGTTGCAATTACGAGTATTATTTATTACAATTTTAATAAAAATTACCAGGGTTAGCGGCCGTTCGAAATAGGTAAGGTTGATTTTTGTATTGAATGAAATAGTGAATATGTCCCATTTCGTGATGAATTATATATAATTGCTCGTAATTCACTTCGGAACAAATCAGCATTCTGCAACACGGGGGATTTATTGACTTTACTAAAATAATTACCTGAGAGTATTACCTGAAATCATTATTTTCGTAAAAATCCCATGCTGTTCCATGGCACATGATTTGGCGCCCATCGCCAGGATCTTCGAAAATTGAATTATTCCAAAAAGATTTTGGCATATGCGAAAATCCCAAAGAAACGAAAAAGTGTTCGGCAACTTCCACGATTGTTTTAACAGTATAATTCTGTAATACAATTATTTTCAATTTTTTAAATAAAAAAATATTAATTACAGTATTACTTATTATAATTAGAGGTTTTAGCAAACAATTTAAAATTGATTAAATATTAATGGTATAATGTTACGCTTTAAAATTACAATTAAAATAAAAATTTCAGTTTTCACTCTAAAACTATACCATAGCTCTAAAATTTATAATTCAAATAATTTAACTATTTTGAATTATAGATTTGCTTTAAAATTTTAAATCATGCATTGCGCTTGCATAATTATTCATGCAAATGATAAATTATTATTCTTGATTTAGGATCATTTAAACTTAAAGCAATCAATAATAATAATTATTCTTATGAGCTTCATTTTAATGCATTCTTTGTACTTGAGCATTTTATAATAAGGGTTTAATTTTTTAAATTTTTGCTTTGCCTCAATTTTACTTTTTGAAATAAAAACCTGTTCGAGCATATTATTTGTAAAGTTGTAATTGGATATATTAGGAAATGGAATGTTAACTTTAGTCCAAGAGTGAGAGAATAAACAACCTAGAAATAAAGTTTAGAATTTAGTCAGCTAGTTAAATATATTTAATAATGCGATACATTGGCCTTATCTTATGTAATATAACTATATTAGCATTAATTACCATATATCATGTAATGATCATAAATTACCAATTAGGTGAGCCGGGATAAGACCTTGGTTTGGAAGCATTTGAGAACCATAAACTTCTCTTAATTTTCTCCTGGCGTAAGCATGCAGCTGCAAATAAAGGGGTTTAATTTGCATCAAAAGTTGCTCAACGTCTTGTTCTATGTTTGGCCAGTCGTAGGAACTACGCCATAAAGCTCCCAAATCGGAGTAATCTACAATAATTGTAATTATGGTCATTTAAAATTAATAATATGCTAATATGCGTAACTTAACTGTTGCCAGCTGACAACTCATTTGACAGTTTGACGAATTGTTTGAATGGTTGGCGCATTTTACTACCTAAATTGTCGTGCCACAGCCTCCACAAATGTTTTAACGTTGGTTCTTCGTTTGTATTAGAAAATGCATCGAGGATTACTAAAGTTATGAAAAGTAGTTTCAATCATTTCTTTTTTAAATTAAGATGCTGTATGTTTTATTATTAAATGCTAATAATAAACACGGTTGTTAATCACTAATTCTGAAAATTTTCTCAAAAACAAAATTTGCATAAATAGTAATTATTTTGATTTTTTCATGAAAAAATATTTTTCTCTAAATAAAATCTCCCCCCCCCCCCCCTCTCCTTGAATAATTTGTGGGTAAGCCATTTGTAAGAAAACAGTGGTCAAAAAAGAGGCAATATGTGGCTGTTTCTCAAAAAACATTTACTAATACAGTACCTGTATTCAATATTATAGTTTAACAAAATAGAAATTTGAGTTAGTTTTTTTTTTGTTGATGTTTTTAAAAATAAGAAGCTTTAAAGAACACTGATTTATATTAATTATCCTCTAGCCACTTTATTCAGTCTATTTGTACAAGAAAGTTTAATAACAATAGTTATTGTTTAATGATATAATTTATTGAGTTATTATTATGAATTGGCTATTGCAAATTTTATGTTCCGATCGATCAATGATATAGTGACAATACCACGCGCATAAACAAAATTGGTTTCTTTCAGGAGAGTGAAAAAATTTAATTTCAAGTTCAGTAATCGAAAACAGCTACAGTAGCGTTTTTTAGATATACATGTACTGTAATTTTAGTTAAATTTGAGCGGGACTAAGGCTTTTTTTTACTACAGTAGTTAGTATTATATTAGTAAGATAAGTTTTTAGGACTTTTCTCTTCAAAAACTGCTCCTATTGGTTCAGATGTTACTTACGGTATATTGTACAAAACACGAAAAATTAAAATCTTATAATATGAATGGTATGATTTTGGAACAATGTCCATTTTGTTAAAAAATGACGATTGCAATTGCCCCTACGCCAGCGATCTACTGTTGCGCAATACTATTAAAATATTACAGTATTGTTTTTACAGGTTCAATTGGCATTAAAAAATTTGGAAATTGAAAAATTAACTTTGATAGTAATAATAGTTATAAAATTTTACTTTTTCCATTCATGCAGACTGGTTTAAGATTTTCGTTGAGAGGGCAAATAGCAGCCCTAGTGAAAATATCAAGCATTTTGGCTTCCGTTATAAGCAACTATAAAGAAAAGTTACATAAGTTGCATTACATATTTAGTTATTAAGTACAGTATAATTTTATGGTTGGAAAATACCTGTCTTAGTTTATCTTGCGAAAGAGCAGCTTGACCCGGCATGGCCATATGTTTGAACTGGCGCCTAAGATCTTCGTTCTTTAAACTTTGCCAATTGTACTTAGACATGATTTGATGGGCTTTTTTGGTAAAATTGGCCAAGGCCATTCGCCCTTGGATCTTTGATTGAATTGTTTTATTTATTACCGAAAGTACAGTACCAGTATTTTAAAAACATTGTGTACTTACCATAATATTTTCATTATGTGTGGTAATATTAGTGCTATAAGCCCATTCCGATTTTACTTGATGTCTCACCTCTTTGATGATGTCCGAATTATACCATTTAATTAACATTGTCGAGTTATTTTCGCCAAGTTCGGGTAAAGTTTTCCCGCCGAAGGGGTTAATGTGGCTACTGGAATCGCTCGCCTCATGTGCCGCGACCCAAAATAGAAAGTATAGCATCATCCCATTTGTTGACATCACCATCCTTCTGCCGCGAAAGAAACTAATGATAGCTTGCCTTGTATTACTCGCTCGCTAAAGAATCTGTATTAAAAAGTGGGTGTGGAAAATGTTTTTCAACACAACCACATCTGCCTTAAAATAATTAATAGAAGATCTTCGTCCATATTAAATATGGTCAGCTAGCTGTATAAAGGGAAGGACTAAATGCGTTAAAAAACATTGATGTGGCGATATTAATATTTTTCTGGATAGGAGCCAAATTATTTTAATTAACGTTAATTGTAACACCAAATGCTTTTTTTTTTCTTTTTCAATTTCGGCTATGCATGACATTCGAATTTGATTTATCAATTAAGATAGAAATGCCATCAGGAAGTTAACATGACTATACAGCTACAATGTCTTAATTTTGTACGAACCATCATTTTGTTTATTTTTTCATATGGATGAGACACTTGAGTATAGATAATACAGTATGTAAAAAAAAATTATGGTAGAGAGATATGTTACAAAATAATGTAGCTTTTGTCAATATTACTAATCTGTCAATGTATAGTATCTCATTAACTCTTTTTATTAAAAATATGTTTTACGATAGGCTTGCGTGCTTCTTCCTTATTTGATATGCGGTATCACGGCGGTATTATTAATAGCTAAATTTTAAAACTCGTTACGACAATAGCGACAGCTCATCCAAAACCAACTCCTCCAAAATAAAACAGCTAAGGAAGCCGCAATAGGCCACTTCGCAGATATTAGCAGCATATTAAGTTTAAAAATAATGAATAATTATTTCAATTGAAGGAAGCAGATTTTTAAATGTTGCTTAGTCGAAAACGTGGACTGTTACCAAAGTGTTATAATAGTTAAGGTAATCTTCCCTGCTGCTATAACAGTAAAATAATGATAATAACGTTATTAAACAATATTATAAAAATAAAAAAAATCTCCGGATGATTTTCAGGTTGTAATAAAATGGAATATTACATGTACATTGAAAATACTGCGTGGTGGCTTATTGCGGTTACTGTAGCGCAGAGTTACTTTTTTGCTTTGCATGAGTTGACCCAACACTATAATGAAAAAGGAAACGCTTATCAATAATCACTGCACCACTTCAGAATAACGTACAGTACATTGACACGATTTAAATCCACTTCTAACAGTCAATTCGTTGTTTACTAATAAAAAAAATCAAATATACTCATGAAGTGCATTAATTTGGTCAATGCGCATTTTTCATTAAAAATTATTTCAAAACAATGTTTTTTAGAATTTAATTTCAAAATTAAAATAATATTATAGAAATTAACATGAAATATTAAATTTTTTTATTTATCGTTTGAAATATAAAATCAAAACTCCTTACTAATAATTTTAACTTTGTTTTGAAGTCGAATCTTCTTTTAATTTATCTTCCACTAATTTTAAATATTCAAAATTAGCTTTCAATACGCTAACCATGTGATTGAGTCCTTCTTGTTGTTTTTTTAAATGCTGTTATAGAAATAATCAAACTTTAGGCATTTATTGTGCAATAAAATAAGGTGTTAATTTACTCGTTTGAGCTCTTCTTGTAAGGTGGCATCCATGTTATATCTTTCGGGTACGTAGTTAACAAAATTTTCTTTTTGAAGACGAACTTGAGCCATTAACTCATTAAGACGACCCTAAGTAACAAAACTTTTGTCAAAATGATATCTAAATAGAAAAAAAAAGCATTTTTTCACTTTTGCTTGATTTGGAGCTCCTAAGTCGTTATAAATTTTTTCCAGCTGAACTCTTAACTGTTCTTCGTCAGCTTGAAAGGCCAAGCCCAGTTTCCGCCTTATTTCTTGCTTTATCATAACCTAAAATCATAATTTATAATTTTCGAAGTAATTATTAGATTTCCAAAAATTACTTTTAAAATTCGATGACAAAGCTCTAAATGTTTTCTTTTGTGTTCCGCTATTTTTGCTTCACTGCTAATTAGATGATTTTGAAGATCGTTTATTTCATTGCCAATTATCTGAGTTATTAAATTAGCGTTAATGAAAGATAAAAATGAAAAAAATTGAATAGACCTGATACCTTTAGTCGATTATCATGAACTTTAGTTTCTTCTTCTTGATATCTCAACCGCCTTTGCAATTCCCCAAAGCCAATCATCGGTACTGGAATAAATTTCTCTGGATCCGGATTGTCTTTGCATGCTTGTTGCCACACAACCTGGTCAATTCCCAATTTCGGGGTATCGCAATACAATTTTAACTGCCCTAGCGTTGGCTTAACTTTCACGATAACTCTTTCGATTCCAAATGAAGTCAACTGTTGCTTTACGTTTTGATTATTTAGAAATGTATATAAATCATTAGCTGGAACTCTTCTTGATAAGCCCGTAGCCGCTCTTTCCACCACATAAATAGTAACTTCAGTCCTGTTATAAAAGTCAAAATTCGTACAAAAATTAATAAATTTTTTTAAAAAAAATTACTTGTTTTCGGCCGATGGTTTTAATCCTTCGACACAAACGGAGACGGAACTATTACTTCCTAGAATTTTGAAAAGACCATCAACTAGTTGTGCTTGAAGTGTTCGAACTTCAACATAGTTTTTGTCAATAACGAAAGAAACATAACCATCCTCATTTTTGGAATTAGGAAGGCAGCTATATCCAACAGCCTAAAATAGTTAAGTATTTAAATGCAATTAAATTATAACTAACACACAATAATAGAATTTAAATGTAATAAGATGTTTATCAAAATTGACTAATATAAAATAATCAATGATCAATCATAACTAATAATTGTTATTAACCTTGAATTTACAAAAAGCATTTTCTTGGGTATATGTTATTGGTGGCGCACCGACAGCATAAAATCCGCTTCCTACTCCCCAATAAGCTTGAAGTTGATTCCATTTAGCAATAATACTATCTCTTTCATCGCTATACACGACTGGACAAAATAAGGAAGCCATTAAGTTGGCAAAAGTTTGGTCGTTTGGATTCTGTAATTGTGGTGCTAAAAAGCAAAATAATTAAATTAATAGAAATAGATAACTTTTTTGCCATTATTTTATATAATACTTGGTCCAATAGCAGGTTTTCCAAATAAGCCTGTTGAACCGGTACCAAAGGTGTTAGTAGTAGTCGGATTATTGAATCCTTGACCAAAGTTAAAAGTGTTAGAAGAAGTGGTAGGTGCGGTGGATCCAAAACTTCCAAATCCTCCAAACGAAGTCGTTGAAGCTGGTAATGTTGAACCAAATCCCCCAAAACCAGTAGAGGGAGCAGTTAAAGTACTCGTGCCTTGATTGAGAGGTAATCCGAAACCTCCACTAGGAACACTGGTGACTGTGGATCCAGAATTTCCAAAAGCAAATGATCCGAAACCAGTTGAAGCTGTGGTATTTGTAGGTTGTCCTCCAAACATTAACGGAGCAACAGCAGTAGTTGCGGCCGTATTAGTAAAACCGCCAAAACCTAATATTAAAATGAGTTAAGCATTTTTTTCTTTTTAAAAAGTCTGAAACCATTTTTGTTGCAAATTAAAATTACTGTACCTCCACTTGCTGGGGCGGCATTTCCTAAATTTCCAAAACTAAACGAATTGGCAGGCGCTGCACCTGCTGACTGGGAACCAAAACCCAAATTACCAGTGCCGCTTGTACCATCTATAATATTTATTTAAAATAAGTTTGTTTATTTGTTACATTTTTATTTACCGTTTCTCTGTCCAAAAGTTGAAAACCCTCCAAAAGTCGCCATTTATAAAAATTCCAAAAAACGGCGGAATACTATTCGTAAAATTCACCGCCCTCTAGAGTCAAACTACCGCAACAATAATAAATGACACACGGCGCATGTGCTAAGCGGACGATAGTTTTAAAATCTACTGTAGTTGTTTCGTGGTTTGTCTTTGTTTATGGAAAGTATATTTTAGTTTATTTACAAATATAAATTAATTCGGTTCATTATATAAAATGTCTGCCGCAGTAATTCGAGTAAAACGACCCGGTGAAGAATTTGCCGTAGTTCCATCAAAAAAGTCTAAGAATGATTTTGCGTTGTCTGCCGTTAATAATCAGGTATGAGATCGGTTTATCTTCTGGACCGGCATATTTGGTAGCTGTACAATAATTTAGTTTTTCTTAAAATGTAGGGACCTCCTAGAACGTCGTCTTTAAAATCGCCAATTATGCTTCTCACTGGACATCAAGGAGAAATATTTTGTTGTAAATTTCATCCTAATGGTTCGACACTTGCTTCATGCGGAACAGACCGAGTTATATGTAAGATAATACGATTTTAAAAATAAAGCGGTATCTTAAGGTACTTCTATAAATTTGATGGCAGTACTATGGAATGTCTACGGTGAATGTGAAAATTACGCGGCATTGACTGGACACACTGGAGCTATTACAGAACTTAATTTTAACACAGATGGAAGGTTAAGTTTAAAATGGTTAATGCTAACATTAGTACTATTTTACCAAAATGTTGCGTTTGTTTACAGTATGATATTTACGGCATCTGTGGACAAAACTCTAGGATTATGGGATAGTGACAGCGGTCAAAGAATTCGAAAACTTAAGGGACACACCACATTTGTTAACAGTTGCCATCCAGCTCGGAGAGGGCCTCAAATGGTTGTTAGTGGTAGTGATGACGCTACTGTTAAAGTATGAATATAAAACGTTGAAAGTGATTTATAAAAGTTTATTTAATTAAATTTGTTTTAGTTATGGGATTCGAGAAAAAAATTGGCAGTAACTACGTTTGATAGTAGTTATGCTGTTACGGCTGTTACCTTTAATGACACTGCCGAGCAAATTATTTCAGGGGGAATTGACGACGAGATTAAAGTACGAAATTTATATAACAAATAATTTTTTAATAAAATTAACTGGGTTTGAGTTTCTATATAAAAAAACTAATATGTTTTTATAGGTATGGGATTTAAGGAAAAATGCAGTATTATATAAAATGCGAGGGCACAATGATACCGTTACAAGTTTATCATTAAGCCCCGACGGATCTTACATCTTATCCAATGCCATGGATAATACCGGCATGTTTGCATGCGTTTAAATTCGTTAACAGGTTATATTTATTAATAAAATTTTTATTTTAGTTCGAATTTGGGACATTCGACCTTTTGCGCCCCAAGAAAGATGCGTGAAAGTTTTCTACGGTGTGCAACATAATTTCGAAAAAGTATTACATGATTTATTAAAGTGATTTAAACATGAACTAAATTATAAGTATCTTAGAATCCATTGAAATGTTCGTGGTCTCCCGATGGAAGTAAAATTTCCGCAGGTTCATCAGACAGATTTGTATATATTTGGGACACAGCATCCAAAAGAGTTTTATATAAATTGCCGGGTCACAATGGTTCAGTTAACGAAATACATTTTCATCCTACCGAGCCGATCAGTAAGTTCAAGAATAATTTTATTTTTTTTATTAATTTTAAATATTTAAAAATTCTTTCTAAATTTGTTTAAAGTTGGATCGGCTTCCAGTGATAAGCAAATTTATTTAGGAGAAATCGAATAATTTTTACACATTAAATCAACTTTCCAATTCATCAGATGTCATTTACTTTCAATCTCATAAATAAATATTTTTCGTGTTAAGAACAGTTGAACACAGGGTGACAAGTTATTTGCATACGATCACATTAAATTTATCTAACAAATACATTCTTCAACTAACGACTTCTAGATTTTTTACATCTTTTCTACGCATATATAATCACTTTCAAAGTAAAAAAAAGCTATACATAAACTGTATAAAATAAAAAAATTACAACAATGGCATAACAAATTGAGTACATCATTAATGGAAAGCCAAATTTGTAGAAAAATACAGACATTTATATGATACAGTAACAGGTTTACTAATATAGCGTACTTGATTCGCGCATGAAAACAGAAGCGTTTATTCAAGTTATGGATCCCAATTTGTCTAAAATACTCTGACTTCTACTTTTCACCAAAAGGTCGTCGACTAGTAAATCAATCAGATTGTAGACTAAATGCCTAAAGAAATTGTCAAATCAAAATACTGAGAAATAATTGTTCTATCTCAAATTATTACCTAGCCAATTTCGGGGATTTAAAAGAGGCTAGAAATATATTGACACTTTCTTCAATATGATCTTTTCCAACCACAACTTTTATTACACCTGTAACATTGGCCACTTACAATATTATTGCATTTTTTTAAAAATTATATTTGAATTGTATATTTACCTGGAATATTATTTACGATTGCTTGTTGAGCTATTGAAAAATAATGATTAACATCTTTGAATGAAATTTCTGCACCGGAGTTTTCCGACCACAAATGTGTTCGGATTATTGGTAAATATTTAGCAAACGCTTCTTCTGACATATAACAGTTCAAAATTTTTATTAACCAGCTGTAATTTATTTTAGAATTAGAAAATTTATTTAATTAATTGTTCCCACGTTTTAATAATTATTAATAATTACCCATCGATGGAGTTTCCAAAAAGAAGTTTAAGAGTATTCACAAAATTATCTTTATTAAAAATACTGTTATTTGTAAAGATTTCCACAAGTAAATTAATAAGAGCCCCCGATAAATCCGTATCTGAAAGTTTAAAAAAAAAATATAGAATTGCCTTCACAAACTTTATATTAAAAAAAAAAATACGGTAGGCACCTTCGTTTTGAATCTCTGTTGACATTTCCTGAGAGACAAATATTTTATTTTGTAATTGGCTAATTGGAGAGGAAGTTGATATGGGAGACCAAGGATCTTTGATCCACTGATCCATTTCATAAGCATCAAATGCTAAATCGACACTGTCCATAGTGTCATCGTAGTTAATTAAATATCTTGATATGCGATTCTCCAAAGAAATTGAAGTTTCCTAAAACAAAAACTGAATTATAATTTCTGCTCGGGAATTAACAATAGTTTTAAATAAAATACTTCTTCCGATCCAAAATCAAACGAAAGTGATGGATTGCTATCTTGGCTCCCCGATGAACTCAAATTGAAATATCCTAAAAAACGATCGGATGCTTTTACTGTGGTTTCGACTGGACTAGGCGTTTGTAAAGAACTATGATTGGATGAAAATGATTCTGATGGAAGACTAGGAAGAGCAGTTTTTAATTTATCCAAAACGCCCGTCATTTTTTTAACCAGCATCTACAAAAGTAAAAATTACTCGGAATTTATTTTGAAAAAAGGGCTCATTTAAATTATATTTTACTTTGTCAATTCTTGGAACAAATTGACCAAGATCAATTGGCTTCCTAACGAAAGCAGCTTCGACATCGCCACCATAAGCAAGAAATTCCCGGAAACATTTACAACTCGATATCTCAAAATTGGATATCAAAGTCTTGAAGAAAAAAAAAGAAAAACCAAAATAAAGTTCAATAAAAGTAAATTTATTTGTTTTTAAAAAAAGTTTTTATAGTAACGAATATTATTTCATTGTTTATTAACCTGAAGATAATTTTCTAAAAAGAGTCTTCTGGTTGCAATGGTTTCTTTATCTAATTTACTAAAAGGAATGATGGACCATTTATTTGGACCTTTTATTGATTTAAAAAATAGATTTTGTTTTAGCTCATCCTCTAATCTAGAATGTAACGTGACAAATTCCCGAAATCTTCTTTTAACAATTATTGCTTGTAAAATATGCTTCGGTTCGAAAACATCAACGTAACTTCCAATTTCTTCCGTTTTTATGCTTGTGGAGTCGGGATACCAAGCATCATACTGACATTAAAAACATTAATGAATTTATTGCATATTGAAATTAATTATATATTAGAAAAAGGCTCACTTTACCTGTATGCAATATATAGCGTAATGGCTTCCTATTCCCGATACCTCAACGACTTCAGTTTTTGGAATTTGTAATTTAACAAAAGGATTACCCTGAAAATTTAAGAGATTGTCGCCACGTAAAACGTCTTTAGAATTCGTGAGATCCTGAAAATGAAAATACGCTAATAATTATAACGTCAAAGTAACTAAATGATTTATAAATCTAAGTAGTTTTACGGTTTGAGGTAGAACTTCATCGTTATTTTGAGGTCCCAATTGATCGTCAGTTTTTAATTTGGGGATTTGCAATTCATCGATACATTGTCGCGCGCATTTTAATGTATCGGAAAGAACCGGACCGGCCGTAACATTTAGCAATTCTTCTAACCCGCTAGTGATCTGAAAAATACTTTTTGCAGATTCTTCATTTCCAGTCATTTTCAATTTATCGTTTTCAAAAACTATGTCCCAATCCTCCTCTTCTTTTTTCGGAACATTTGGTGCAGCTTGATTTCTGTCGAGCGTTTCTGAAAATCGAAAATAATTGGAGAATCCCCCGAACGAAAGTCCGCTAGAAAATAAATCGCTTATTCGATCTAATGAATTAGATGATGATATTTTATCAACTTTATTTTCGTTGCTTAATGCCATTTCTTTTTGACAAGAGCTTTTTAAAGACGAAGGCAAATCGTCAGCTAAGCGTTGCCAAATTTCTTTGGGTTTGTCTACTTTTATTTCCCCACTTGAACAACTCGCAGATTGATCTAGTTCCAAAAAACTTTGGTTACCGGAAGAGATAGTTTGTTCTTTGGTCGCGACCGATTCTTTCGGCGTTTCAATAAAAGATGACTCGGAGCCGCCAGAATCGAGTGACAGATCGCATCCCAACAATGCAGTTAAAGTTCGATAAAAATAATAAGGATCTGCAACTAAATTAACGAATGGCAAAAGTACTTGATATACGAGTAAGGAAACCACCAAACGTCTTCCAACGGGACAACACAAAATATCAGCTGGAACTAAAACTTCGATTAAAACATTGACCAGATTAAAAAGGTGCTCTTCTTCGCTTTTCTCAGATGTCAAAGCGTAATGCCTTCCACCAAAAACATCTTCCACTTTACAGTTCAAGAGTTTGGATTGATGCCTCGCTCGAACAAATGTCTGAAAATATTTGTGATATAATAGCACCACTTTAGTGGCAAATAGCTTGGAATTTAAGTGCCGGATTCGCGATACCAACGCAACGATTAAATCTTCGAAAGCGTATTCTATTTCGCTCGGAAACTGATCGTTGTTGCTCAGATTGGCGTACCAACTGGAAATGTATTTTTTCATAATAATATTTGTGTACTGTTCCAGTTCCGGTATTAATTCATCAGGTGGTTGTTGTTGTCTTTTTAGTTCATCTTCTCTGTTACTTTTGTCAGGAATATCAGCACTTTCTATGCCACTATCGTAAGAAAATTGTGAAAAAAAATTCATACTGATGGGAGACTTTTTATATATAAACTTATTGGTAAATCTTGTTCCAGACGCAGCTGCTATTGTACCTAATGCAACCCACAGAGGAATGTATACGATTTCGAGCACAACTACGCTCGTCAAAAATATTATAAATACTATAACCGATGTAGCGAGCCATTTATTCCTTTTGAACCAAAATTCACTCATATTAGATAAATTAAATTAACTAAAATTAAAAAAATTAAGTCCGGTTTTGAAGTTTTACGCATTTTGAACGAGCTATTTAGGAGAGATTGATAATATCATTTTATGTGATGAAAACGTCGGCGATTACCGGTAGTCAGATTGGGTAAGTCTATCTGAGAAGCAGGTAAATAAGGACACCATCTATTTCTTTTTGAAAATAAAAACCAGCTGAGCATCTAAAATAGCGATTCATAAACGCTGAGACAAATCCTCAGGCTAACAGTACGCCTACTGCTGTGGTATGATGTCAATGTCGTCATTTAGGAGCGATTGTGAAATCTTAAACTTAATTAATTTTTTTTAAATT
>JAQGAY010001076.1:0-16890 GCA_034698085.1 Polydesmus angustus | reverse complement strand
ACGGGGGATACGTTCCTGAAAAACACGTGTAAAAAAAGTAATGGGAGAATTCTGTGACATTATATAAGGGCTACCGATAAACACTTACAGTTTTACTCGGTGTATCAAATTATAATTAATACATTAATAAAGGTATGAAAAATTTCCAAAATAAGCAAAAAATATTTTTGAAATTGGTTAAAAACTCATGTTATTTCAAAATTTCTCGTGTAAAAAGAGTATGAAATTTTATTTTGAAATCGTGTTACAGTATTTCAAATTCGTGTAAAAAAATCCGTAAAAATCCGTGTATATACCGTACAATACGTGTATCTGTCAAAAAAAGTCGTTTTTTGTGATGCATTAATAACCTGACAATAGACTAATACCCTAATAAAACTTGAATGTTACAAGTTATGTAAGAAGAATAGGTCTATTTAAATGTGTTGCCATCAAACACTGGTAAGTAGCCTATTTGACACAGTCGAAAGTGGGATAAGCGAAAGTTTTTATTTCGGAATGTCAAAGTTGAATGGATAATTAACTTCCGTTCCCCGTTTGGGTTTTGTCGTGACATTTATAGCGGCATGGCGACGGTAATGATATACAGACGAGGCACCGGTTAAGAATAGTATCAATCGGTTAGCCGTGAAATAAATGTGTGCGGAAGACGATAAGAGTCGAGGGGAAGGGGAGTGGTATGGGGGAGGCGATGTTAAGCTCGACGACTCCAACCGGCTTAAATCTTCGCACGGGGAACCGATTTTGTAATTCAGTTTTTTAACGGATCACTAGTTCATCCTCCCATCTCTCTCTCTCCCATTTTCTTTCATATCACCTCGGACCGCTGATAAAAGGAGGAATTGATGGAGAGGGGGGAATGAAGGCTAGCGTGACGTCTCGTCTTGCATCAAACGCTCCAACTAACTTACTCTTCTCCATCACTCTGTCTTAAGCGTTTAATTAAATAATTAAATTTTTCTAATGCTTTAGTTAGCAAATTTAAATTGTTGTTTACAAATTTTTGTAAGACAAGCCTGGCTTTATACAGGGTGATGCGCGGCATTTTACAAATTTTGATAGCTAATAAAATCGACATTTTTGCTGATAAAAATAATTTTTTTTCAAATGAAAGATTATCTATGCGGGTTTAATAATATCTATATGTAATGAAAATAGCTTAAATTTAGTGGCCAACAGTCTCTATGCCCGGAAGCAACTCGAGCTTCATGTTAACTCAATGGCACCAAGTTTTAGCTTTTTCCAACTAAAAAAAAAGTACATTAAAAACAATTTTTTTATTATTAAAAAACATAATTTGCTATTCAGGAGGAAAATTTAAAAAAACTTAAATCAACACCTTAGATTTAGAACGTATTCACGGCAACATGAGACACCGCTTGCGTTAGTGCAGAGAGAATGGTGGCAACCACCTTAAGGATATTTTATTCAAATCCTCATAATTTAAACTTGAAATTTTGGTTTTTATTTAAAAAAAAACTAAAATTTTGCGTTTTGCAATAATTTTTTTTTAATTTGCTTATTTTTCCAGCTGGAAATACGGTAAGCTAAAATGTAAATGCTATGGAGTTAACATGGAGCACGAGTTGCCTCCGTGCATAGAGGCTGGTGACTACTAAATTTAAGCTATTTTCATTACGTATTATTAAATCCGCATAGATAATGCCGCGTATCACCCTGTAGTTGTACGGAAAAATGCGATTGATTTTGGGAATTGTTTTACGTTAAAATGTTAGTTAGTGTACTTTAAACAAGCTTAAAAACATTTTAATTTTAAATGTTAATTGCTTATAAATATACCGATGAAGTTTTTAAAATAAATCTTTATAAAAAGGAAAGTTTCGTTCATTTACATTCATTTTATTGATATAACGTTTGAAAGTCAAGCACAAAAAAAAATTTAATTAAAATTGTTTTACAAGTTATTTTCGCGTGCGCAAGTTTCGACTATAAGAAAAAAATAGATGCTGCATCATGTAGGAAATGAAAGATCAAGTTATTAGATTTTTTTGTTTCGTTTGATTTCTCAATATTATGTAGTTGTAGAGGCAAACTTGTTTTTATTTCTTTTTTAAAATGTCATTGAAAGCGTCGTTTCGAGTTCAATTATAAGATTGTTTCTCTTTTCGAAGCTTCATCATCAGCGCTTTTTTTTTTCTTTTTCTTCTTTGACGCTTGCAGACGGAGACTGCGCAGACGAAATGAGATTAGAAAAGTTGAGTTTTAGTCTGTTAGAAGGGTGTATTGACAAACACATTAAACTGCAGCAGATGAATGAGTGAGTGAATGGATGACGCGCGAGAGAGGAAATCGAACCAAATTCACATTAATGCCATGCTATGCGCAGCTAAATGAATGTTTTCACTTTCTCCGACCTTTTCGATCACGTTTTAATAATGAATTTGTTTTCTTTTTCTTTTTTTAGGTAAGTAAACTTTAGAATTATATACACGTTTGAAGGATGTTGACAGCATTCGATGCCATGAAAAATACTTCTTGTAATTGGACAAACTTATTTTTTGATGCCGGTAAGAAATGTTTTTAATCTGCTTTTTTTGAAAAGAAGAATTTTTTTAAATTTTAAATCTTGTATAGAAATTTTGTTTTTAAAAGTTTATCTTCTTCAGAAACTACTTTGCATCTCGCAAAAATACTTTTATTCTGTTAGATTAAACAATCTATTAAGAAAAGTTGGTTGAAATCTGCTTTGTTTTTAGTTTGATAATTTATTTTTTGTGACGTATTTGTTTAAGAAATTTTATTTTTTGTGACGTATTTGTTTAAGAAATTTTATTTTAAACTTTTTATAATAAGAATAGGCTGTTTACTTTAAAGGAATTTCATTTAAATTAGTTTCAGAATAGAAAATTTTAATTAATGGAGAAAAATAAATAAACAAAACCCAAATTAGTTACTGGTATAAAAGCTTTTCCGAATGAAAATTATACTCGTACCTTACTTAAATCGAATTGAATTTAATATTGTTCTTTCATTTACGTTTTCAAATTAATTTAATAAAATTAATTAACTTTTTTTTTTATTTTTAACTAAAAGCTTTAAAATAAAACAGAAATTAAATTTTTTTAAAAAAAAATAATTTCTCAACCCGTTTAAACCACGTCTCGAATGACTCGTTCCCCAGGTCACTCGAACTTAAACGAACGAAAAAATTAATTAAAATACCATTTCCAATTCGTTTAAAATTTATATGAAATTGGGATTTTCTTTTTTTTTTTCTCTCTAAATTTATTTTCTAAAAGTACCACGAAAAAAATTTTTTTTTTGTCAACATTAAAAGTCAAGTTGAGTATATTTTTTCCGCTCTTGTTTTGAAAATTCTCGTATAGAGATTTTCTTCTTCTTTTTTTGGCGCGTGATTTTTGAGATTAGCTGGAAGCTGGGATTTGGAGAGGGCGAGTGGCGAGGCTACAGCCACCATCCTTACCCATACCATACCCACTGCTTCAGCCAAAAAGAAAGATTTAAAAGGGAGAGAGTGTAGAAAAGAAAATTTGAAGAGTGCAGAAAGAGTTAAGGAAAAGCAAAAAGCTGGAGGAGCCGTACACTAGTACATGTACAGTAGTGATGGTGGTTGTAGATGGGAGAAGTAATTTGGGTTGAGGGTGGCGAGGGGAGGGACAACGTGCAGAGCTTTGGGAAACGCTCAGCTGACAGCTAAAGTAACGAAAATGTCATTCATTAGGATGTGGGTTGGAGAGAAGATGGATGATTTTAAGGTTAGGTTTTGTAATGATTAACGAGGGAGACCAAAAGGTTTTTCCTTCAAGCTTACCGCGTAAATAACCACATTCAAAAACCCCTTTTCTCTTCTTCTTCTTTTTCTTTTTCCATCCCATCCCCTTCCCCATCTTTTTTTTTTTTTTTTTTTCTTTTTTTCCCTTACCCCTCCTACTTAATACACCGTGTTTTCAATAGGCGAGAAGTAAAAAGTGAAAACATACACACGTTTCGCTTTCCACAGTTAATGGTCTTGAATCGTTAAATAAAAATAAAGAGGAAGATTTCTTTCGGGCATCTATCATAATCTAGTTTAACTAAACTTTTTATACTTTACTCGGAAATTTCGGAATTCGAAATAGAAAAGAAAAAGAATAATAGATAAATGACCCGAACGACTACTGTACATGTACGGTACTGACATTTCCAGTCGCCATTTTCATTTCCATTTATTTATTTTGTTTTAGTTGAGTATTTTTTTTTTTCTTTTATTATTTTTATATGTATTTGCTTGTGTCGCTTAAATTTAATTTGTTGCTTTTTTTTTTTTAACTTTTCAACAAACGTGATTCGAATTTTCTACGCGGCGGTAAAATGGTAGTTTAGAATATTAAATTCATATTTACGGAATAACTCCGATTTATCGTTTTTAACGCACATACGACCGCTAATTTTGATTACAACGGGAATATTATTTGTCTCTAAACTTCTATATTTTTTATGAATTTAGGAAAAGTTCGCGAAATAAAATCAATTACCGGTACGTAATTTGTAATGTTATTGAAATATTTAGACGCTAATATTACGAGTCGTTGATATTACCAGATTTATTTAAAGGATTAGTAAAAATGGAATTGAGATTATTGTTTCTTAAAACTTAAGAATTGGTAGATGAAAATGCATCGCAAATTCGAAGAATTTATTACGTTTGCCAAATTCCAAAAGAAAAAAATTATAGTAATTTAGTTGTAATAAAGATTTGGCGCGGAATTATTTTTTTTTTATCGTGGTTAAGGTTTATTTACGTTTATTTGCTTTATATAACTTTATTGGATGTTTCTATTCAGTTTATCTTAAAATAATTCTTCGTATTCTGGGTATAGTGTCTATATTTCTTACTTTATTGCTATTATTACAAAGACGAAAATTTTCGGAAAAGTGGCAACCCAGATAAAATTTCTTATAATAATGTAGGTATTATTAATATTTAAGTTTTTATAAATCGTAAATTTCCGCGCTGTTAAAATACGACCAACAACTTGAGAAAAGCAAAATTTGAAGCTTTTATCTAAAGTACCGTACCGAAGCGCGCATTTACTGAAAGTCCAGTCGTGAAATAATGTATAAATTCCGACCTATTTTGTGATCTTTTCAAAAGTCATTTAAAAGATGATTTGTGAAGTTTTCTTCTCTCACTTCTCTAAATGTTAGGAATGCTAAAAATGCGAGCCAGTTTATCAAAATTAAATTGATAACAAAAGCAATAACAATTTTAAGGGCAAGAGTTGCAAACAGAAAGCAAACGTTGATATGCCCTTTAGTAACGGTATACATTTTCTACTTTAGTTTAAATTTATAAAAATTGTGATACCGATAATTTAATTCATTTAAAAAAAAAAAAAACGTATGTGGAGGACTTTTAAAATGATTTCCCTAAGGTTAGGTGACATATTAAGCGAAATATTAAGGAGCTATTGATGGCGAATTTTTTTAAAAGAAATTGTATGGACTGAGTTACTAAGTGAAATTGTTGAAAAGTAGACTACATTAAAAGGATCGTATTTCCTTACGGGATCCGGCAAAATGATCTTATAATAAATACTTGAGTAAAAAATTAATCTATTAATATTGAAATATTTGAAATGAAGTAATTGAAGCGCTTGCAGCAATCTATTTTCGTTTCTTTTGACAATCTTATAAAAACGTTTAAAAAACTATTTTTAAACGCAAGCAAAATTTGTTTTCTCCGATTATTTTTTATGTATTTACGCGAAAATGAGTGAAGTTTGCAAGCAAAAATTGCAATGCTTTAAAGCATGATAAACATATAAATTTTGGAAGAGCCTTGTTTTTGTACCAAATGAACGTAGAAATTATTTTTTAAGTGGACAATAAATGCAGCCAATAGCAAATTATTGCGCAGATAAATTCGGTACTGTATATAAATTAGGACTGTAAAATAAATTGAATTCGCTAAACACATATTTTTTTTTCTAAAATTCTCTGTTAACCCGTAGGTTGAATAACATAAAAACAGCTTCATAAATTTTGCAACAGTCGATGGAGATTAGTTATCTATAAATTACATTCTTTAACTCAAAAAGTGAAAAAAAAACGGAGCTACTATCCGCTTATTGTTGAAAGCCTCCGAAAAATGAAGCAACAAAATTAAATGTTTTGATTGAAGCACATTGGTTATTACTAAACGAACTAGTAAAAAAACATGTTGTTTTTGTTCTTTATGGACGCTCTATTAATAATATAAAGAAGAAAAAAAACAATAAAAACTACGTTCAGTATATTTTTGCGAGAATTGCGTTCAAATTTGCTTCGCGTTTTAATAGAGAGCTAAAACATCAAACATAAAAAAAAATCCAAACTTGAGAAATTGTTTACTTTTGTTTTAAAAAAAAAAATAATGAGCAGTTTACCATTAGCAATTTAAATCTCTTCCATAGTTTGTTGTCAACATAATGATTATTTTCTTAATTATTATCTTGAAAAAGCTTCATGCTCTTCAACGTTAAAAATACCAACAAAAAAAAAAATGTTGAGTGATTTATTTTTTTTTTCTTCTATATTAATATCTAATTTGTATGTTTAACCGGTATATTGGAATACATTCGAGAGGCAATTGTCGTTGGTTGACGTTGCGATGGGGGGTTTGAGTCGTCGGAATTAGAGGAAATAGCAATTGGTTAGGAAAACTTATAAAACAAGTTTATTATTATTTTATATAATATATATATACGTATTTTTTTTCTCCTTTCCTATTTCTTCATCCAAGCACTGTCATCTCCATCGCATATGCAGTTGTAAACCTAACTTCTTTCTATTAGCTTTTTCCTCCAGCTCTTTTCTCATCCCTAGTACGGTACCACCCATTCGCTCCACGCTTTTCCCCCTTCTCAATCTCGTCGAAATTGCAAAGAGAATTAATGCCGTAGGGAATAATCTTCAAATAAGCTTCTAAAAATGCTGAAAGACGCCAGAGAGCGGGATCTATACAGAGCTGAGCCGCTTGGCGCGTGTGCCTATTTCTTACAGATTTCTCCACCCACATACTCTCTCTCCTAGATCTTATTTTTACTGCTACGTACAACAAGTATATGAAATCATAGCGCTGAACGCCATTATTATTACTCGTCAGCTATTCATTTTGATTGTGAAATCCTCGTTATAGACGATTTTTTTTTCTCCCTGCCTCTTCTTATTCTTTTTCTTACCCTCTCTCTCCTCCTATTCTTTCCACGTTGAATTACCTATTTCCACTATCTCTCTATCGCTTTTAGGGCCACCTATATATTTTATACGATGACATAAAGCACCCACCGTGTAATTCTAAAGAAAGAGGAAGAATCTTAAGTAAGAAGATAATAACATTTAGTTTAGTCCTACTTAGGGCTTTGTGCGGAGTTGTGTCGCCAGGTGGAGTTAGCAACAACATCCAAGCTCGTTTATTTATTTTTTTTCTAATTATTTTTGATTTACAAAAAAATATACTGTATATGCCGGTACTGCATAAATATATATGACGATATTAAATCGCGGGGGAAAACTATTTACGGTGTCATTTTTCTTTTTATTTAAATGCTACAGTTTTTTTTTTTTTTTTTTTTTTGTGATTAAAAGTAATTTTTACTTTATTTTAAAATTAATGCGATACCGGTACAGTATATGACTTTTTTCTCTCTCGTTGAAACGAGTGTTTTTATTAATTTTTTTTTTCTTCATGTGAATTTCTATTGGCGAAAATGTATTTAAACAAACGCTTATTATTTTACGATTTAAATTTTTTGAAAATTAACTTTTTTCTGGGGAATTATATAACAACATAGCAACCGGATAAGTTTTGGCATACGATTAATGATTAATCCGATTAATAAAATGACATAATGCGCGTTTTATCTCTACGTTCTACACTAAAAAAAAGACATTTGAGAATTATTTATGACTACCTGGTATTAAGTATTTTTCAATTTCAAGTTTTAATCTTAGGATACGTAGCTATGGTAAACATGTTATTTTATATTTTTCTATTATTAATATTTTTTTTTTGTGTTAAAAAAAAAATTGAAAATCAAGTTGTTATTAACCAAATTCCAACATTATTATTTTTTATCTGGTGATCTCAATTAACCCCAACTTTATTTTTGGCGAATTACATCTTCTTAGCTTTTTGTTTACACAGAGCTTATCCCCTTCGATAATCTTCTGCGAGAGTTCATCAGTTCAAGTGACTTATCGGATGTGACCATTATAATGTACTACCGGTACGTAGTGACTAGAATAAATGAATGAACTGGTCTTATAGTGTGATGACGTTATACCCGTCTATATGAAGTTGCGAATTTCCTAATTAAAATATTAAAAAGTTAGAAATTTTGTTGTGTTTACTCATAATTCAATGCTAAAATCATATTTCCTGGAACTGCTACCATCTTTCGCGAGGACTGTAATTTATTTCAAATTGGCGTATCAAAATATTGAAAACAAAAAAAAATTAATTTTTAGTTTCGCATAACTTATCATACCGGTATAATGTTTATTAGATCGAAGAAATAAAAAAGCCATTTTGAGATGATCGTTGTTTATTTACTTCGAATTTCAACTAATTACTGTATTTATTTTTTTTTGTACAAGAAAAACTTTGCGCACTAGTTTCGTAGCGACATTGTTAATTAGCCCGTAGGTAAAAGTACCGGCGCGTAATTGCGTTTAGGTTTTACCTAATCTATTTAAAAACATCTTGAGGTTGAATTGGAGATGATGACGTCACCGTGAGGGAGAAGCAGCAAGGCGAATGGCTGCATTGGCGCACCCGGAGCATGTCTAACTATTATTCAAACATGGCTGCTGTCATCTGTTTGCTAATCCCGTTGAAACAGCAAATGGAACGGGGGAACGGTGGTTAGGGTAGTTGTTGTAATGGTAGGGTGGTGGTGGTAGTGGCTGGTGGTGGTGGGGGCACGTGGAAAGAGTGAATGAGAGAGAGAGAGAAAAAGGTTAAAGCTTCAAAAAGATATCTCTGCTTGATGTACAAGTTATTTAATCGGCTTAATGGCCTGCGCCAACGGTAAATGGATGCTGAATCCGAGCAATAAGCTCCTATAAATATCGATTTGCTTGGTTTCGATGAATATTAGACGGTCGGTGAAGCGCGTGTAAACAAAAGAAATTCACATTACAAAATAAATCTCGATTTTACGTTGTTGTTTTCTGTTTTGTGTCCAACTCGCTCACGCTATGCGCCCAGTTCCTTTCGTTAAAATCACTATCGGTATTAAAAGAAATAAGAAATTCTGAAATTTCACAGCCACGTTTGGGCAATTACACAATTTAAATTTCGGCTAATAATATTCTAGTATTGTATTCAAAAGTATACCGAATTAAATAAAAATCATATTTTAGGTACCGATACCCGAGTCTAGTAATTGCTAACGTTAATACAGTAAACTTTCCATTTGCGCTAGAGTTCCTCTCCAAGTTCCCACAAAAACCCTAAAGCCATCAAATCCATAAAATTTAAGTACGTATACATTGAAATGTGATTTATCAAAATGGAAAAAATATGTTTCGTAAAAAATCAATGCGCGTTATAAAGCACGCGCAAATGGACTTCAAAATAAGGAATTTTGAGTTTCCCGCTTCGTTGGGGAACGCTACCTTTGAAACATGAATAAATCAGTCGAATTTTAATAAAAATGAATTATTTTTTTAAAATTTACATTGATTAACACTTCCCCTTTAATAATAAAAAAACAATTTTTAGAATATGACCTCTACAACTGAGTCGGCAAGTGGTAATGCGCTTATCAAAATTTCCGATAAAACTCGCATTAGTGTATTAAACATTAATCACAGCTTAAATCTGCTAGCACTGCTCGCTTTAACGGCATCTACCATAGGATTAATAAAAATTTCCTTGAGGCAATAACATGTGCCGACTCAGTTGTAGAGGTCATATTCTAAAAATTGTTTTTTATTATTAAATGGGAGGTGTTAATTAATGTAAATTTAAAAAAAATAATTTATTTTTATTAAAATTCGACTGATTTATTCATGTTTCAAAGGTAGCGTTCCTCAACGAAGATTTTATACTATCATTATTTTATACACAGCTAGATGAAAAACGTGAAATCGAGGTTTGGCTGAATTGTATCGTACGTGCACTCGCGTCAGATTGTACGGTAAGTTTGTAAACGTACGAGTATTAAATTTGCAATTGTAGACTAACGTATTAGCGCCGGTTGAAAATCCGATTTTTTTTTCTTTTTCCCATTCTTCTTATTCTTTTCTGCTTTCTTCCTTTTGTTTTTGGGTTTTGTTTCTCTTCGACATAAATCATTAGTAATATTTGAGTAGCATGGCCTCAGGGGTTGCAACCTCCTTTTCTTTTGTGGGGATAATCAAACAGTCGATTTGTTTATTTGTTTTGGATAGGAATCAATGATATCCGTTCGGTATTTGGCAATGCATCCGCTTCCGTTTACGTTCCTATTTGCGGCTGTTGCGAGCAAAGAGAGCTTTATTGCGCGCACCAGTCACTGGCTTTTATGGACCGCCACTGCAAACCACTCGCTTATTGGAAATATTTACACGCTTACTTAACAGCGATACAATAAATCCAATGTTATATTTATAGGACTTTTATTAATTTAGTGTTATTGACACACGTGTTTATAGGCAAGGACTGGCGTTGTTTTTCCCCGTCTATGCTGACGTTGTTAACAACCCGCCGCCTACTCATTTGGTTTTGTTAGGCCTCGTTATTCACGCTTTCTATTTTCAGCTCAATTGTACTTCAAAAGCACGAGCATGCGCAGATTAAACAATGCTAGGTTTAATACAGAATTATTATTGTTGTTACACGATCGAATGGCATATAGGCCTACTTGTTTCCATTCTTTATTATTACAAAATAATTCTTTAAATGTTTTTAATTGAGTTTTATTAAAAATTGATGCTTAATTTAAGAATTAATACTTTGATAAGCAATAATTATGATGTTTAATTTTTATTCAGTTTTTAGAAATATTAATGTATCTGTGGAGAATTTGAACATTAGCAACTACAGTATGTTTCAAGTGCTCGAGGTAAAGGGCAATTTAATTACGTAAGATTACATCATCGTAAAGTAGTTTTTAATTAGGTATTTTTATTAAAAAAAAATGAATGAATGAACTGGCATTTAGTATGAAATAAAATGCGCTCTTTCATCAAAACTTTATTCTAATTAAGTAATCATACGCACGTTAAAATTATATTACAGTATCATCATACTAAAGTTTTAAACATATTTTCAAGAAGTTTTAAACTACCACAAAATTGTACAAGATTATTTTTACATTAAAAAAAAGTATGATTATATATAAATATCGCGTTTATTTGTAATTAACATTGCTATATACAACTGTAACACAGTCAATGGAATTCAGTACAATTTAATGTTGTAGGCCTAATTAAATATGCAATTTTATGAAGTTTTAAGCTGATTAAAATTGTTTAGATTAGTTTTTTGAGGTTGATTTGGCATGTTTTTTTTAATAATTAATTAATGTTCAATTTTAGCAAATGTTAATTTTAAACTTGTTTTCTACTGCCTGAAGGCAAAAATATTAAACATAGTTTTAAAATTTAAATTTTGAACGAAAACGTATTAATATTAGTTTTGGTTAAATATATCTAGATTTCATTTTAAAATTGTGTCAACAAAATTATGGTTTAATTTTTTATTCACGTTTGCATCAGTGCGTGTGTGTATTATACGAATGCTTATTTTTTTCGCGTCTCATTTTAATATCAAATTTTGACATTCAACTCATAAAAATTGCAGGCCTAGACATAAACGAATAATAATTACTAATAGCATCTGCTGCTGTCGTCAGATTATAAAATTGTAACTTCAGAAAAAAAGATGGATGTGTAAAATCAGTGCAGTGGTATCCAAAGACGAAATGTTAAAACTGTGATTTCTGGTTAAATTAAAAATTAAGGAAACTAATGGTAGCGTCGAGTCCCGGACTGTAGCGTTTACTTGTGCCTCACGTGCGACGAAGGAGAATCGCGCGTTTTAATTGAATTAGCCAATCCCTGCGAGTTGTTGGAAGAAAACGTGAGCTTGAGGGAATTGCGTGGGTTGGATGGTCGAGGGTCGCGCTTCACTTGCCTAATTAACTAATTACTCAATTAGCTGTTTGATCTTTCAATTAATTAAATTCTTCCTTTGTTTATTTTATTATATCGACATTTTCTTCGGCGAAATGTGAACGAAAGCCGGTTGCTCCTATAGAGCTGTGTGCGTCACGCGTCTCAGGTGACTTACAAAAGCCATGAATGGACTTTTTTTTTTAAGATTTCAAACGAACAACAATAGCTTCCGGTGAAACTCTAAATAATGCCGTTATTATTGTAAAATCATAGTCAAAGCCTAAGCGGATTAAACCTAGTGTTGCAACGCTACTCTATTCGCTCTATTGTATTTATCGCGCATTAAAACTTTTTTTTTTCTTCTTTCTTTTTCTGAGTGATAATTACTTTGATGAAATAATGTTCAAAAAAGTAAAAAAAATATCTGAGTACAACATTATTAAAACAGCAATCTATTGTACAAAAAAAAATTTGTATAATTATTATTGTATGGCATAGTAACGGATGTTAAGTGCTTGGATGCAAAATATTTAATTAAAATTGCCCAGAGCGTTCTAGATTCTAATGTTATTACTGTAATACTTTAATGGTAATATAAAAATGGGTAAGATTAAAAAAAAACTGAAACAGAAAAAAAATTAATTTTATTGCTATATTAATGATTAATATTGTTCTTTTTATTGATAATACGATAGTTGTTTTTTTCTTATTAAAATTTTTAATATTATATTTTCTTATTAAAATATTTGATAATTTAGAGGTTTTTTTTAAATTATTTGCATCTAGTTGTAAACACGTTTATTAATAATTAATTAAGCGTATTAATTATATTTTATAAATCAAAATAAAGTAGGACTTCCCAATTTTACTTATTTGTTCTGTTGCGACATTAAAAATTTGAAATTTTTTTTTTTGCATTATTTTAGTTAGTCAAAATTAATGTCTAAAATATATATTTTAAATCCTTAAAAGGTTTTCCACATACAGTAGGTCATATCTTTTTTTAAAAAAACAACTTTTTAAAATATCGGGTTTTTTTTTTATTTATTAATATTAGACTAAATTTTTTACTCATTGTGGTAACTTTGTTTTGGATAAAGAGCCAAGATATGGGATTATTAAAGAAATTTTTAAGATGAATTGAGATTTGTCTTCGGACGCAATACAAGGAAACAAAATAAATGAATTTACAAAACTGTGTTGGTCAAATAAATGAATTTTGGCAAAAGTTTTAGAGCCGAGAAATTGTTTTTTTAATGTAGGTTATCTACTTCGAAATTGCACGCTCACTTAAAAATGAGTATTTTTTTTTTATCTTTCATCGATTTGCGCCCATTTTTGGCTATGTTTTCGCCGGAGGCCATTCTAAATAACTTTTGGAAAATGATCAGATTTACAATTTACATGCCGCGTTTTTTTTATATTATTATTATTATTATTATTATCTATAAATAGAGAATGCGTATCTTTTTCCGTACTCACGATGGAAGTCCAGCGAAAACGTTGACCATGGAGATTATCGAATTTTGAAAACACTCCCGGAAGCCATTTAAAAAATGAAATAAAAAAAATGTCGCTTAAGAAGAAGTGGGGGGAAGAAGAAAAAAGAAAGAAAAGAAGAATAAACGGGATAGAGTTTTCTTTATATCATTATTATTTGCGCGCGCTTTCGTCCTCAAATTCTTCGGCATGTTTGGGTGTGCGTGGAGAGTGTCGTCTTCTCCGGCATAAGCTAACAAATTATAAGTAAAAAGTTTGATATTTACTTTTTGGGGTCGGCCATTTCTTCTTCCGCGCCGATGCGTTTTAAGAATAGAAATAGACATTCCGACTGCAAACAAAATGGTCAGAGTGGCGGAGACATTCGCAACATCGCCTGCACTTTAAGAAATAATAATAATAAAAAAAAAAAGATATCTGCTTCATTAAACTTTTTTTTTTCTTTTTTGGACGATTTTTTTTTTTATCATTCTTACTTTAATAACAGTTTCGTAGTAACTTTTAAAGAAGAAGGGAGGATAAAAAAAAAGTTTGAAACGAAGTTAGTTAGGGCCAAATATGGTCGTCGGTCGTTCGTTGGTGACTTCAGGCTCTATACCCACCACCAACTTGGCGTTATTCTTTCTAGATATACATTTTTTGACGTCAAAAATAAGATATGAGAAAAAAAATATATATTCTCAAAAGTCTTGTCTGGATTTACGCTTGACAGAACTGTTTAATCGAGAGATATTTTTTTTCTTCTCCTTTCGCGAATCTACCATTTTTTTTTTCTTCCCTTTTTTCCATTCTCTTTTTCTTGAAAATGATACGAAAATTTTTAAGAAGAAAAATAAATAAATAAATAAAAAAAAAGGGAAAGAAAAAAAAATGTCATCATTCACAGTTGCGTGTTAATTCCGGAAAGAGAAAAGTGTCCTAAGAATATTTTTTAACACTCGTCTAAGCCTAAGTGAGATTCGCCATCAAATTTTTATATTTATTTGGCAGTAGATGCATTTTTAAATGCTCCGAGACCTAAGTTTGTACGTAGAAAGACAGCCACCACGCACGCGCCAATGTTTGCTCGTATAAAAGTAGCATCCGGTGTTTTTATATTTTATGGATCCATTTAACAATGTGGAAATGAGTGTATGGTCTATGGTGTGTGTGTACACATAAAATATGTATCATGCGAGTAGGAGAAGCAGCGAGATGCTCGTAGATTCAGTAGTAGGGATGCTGACAGAGTGTTAGGGGGATCCAGAAGGATGTATCAGCAACCCTGTGGAGGGAGGGAAAGTTGAAAGACCCTAAATGTACGCTTCTGATGTTTTAACTGTCGATATGAAAACATTTTCGCGGTGGGATTGTCATATTTGCTTTCTCTTGCCATCCCTTTTATTTCGAATTCTACGACGCGTGTTTACAATTTCGATTTAATGCTCGTTTTTTTTTTTTTTTTTTTTTTTTTTCCTAAGCGTTTCATGCAAAATAGATGGAGCGACGTTGTTTGCGCGGTTTTTCTTCTTTATTTTTTAAGGTTAAAAATATTCCTAAGTGAATCCCGTACTCAAATTCCGAGTTTCAATTTTGACGCCTAAAGATCCTCTCTCGCCGCTATTCTTTATACATGGGTTCAATTCGAAATTTCATCTCTAGTGGGTTCGAATGCAATCGCTTTCATTATTGCGCGTTAAACTATTGATATGGACGACGATGGTAAAAATAATAAAAGAGAAAAACAAATCGAAATTTTGATGGTAAAGTCTTTTATTTCATGGAAATGATACGGCCATAAAAAGAAATTTGAAATACATGTAATTATAAATTCTTTACTACCGGTATGTGACATAGATAAGAATATAACTGTATACACTTTTATCCCAATAAAAAAAAACGATCGACATTGGAAAAATTCGAAATTTGAATCCTCATTAAAAATTAGTTACCGGTACTTAGTTCACTTAATTAATGTTTTTTTTTTTGGAGTTAATTAGTGTTTTGTAATTTTTTTTTTTAGCAAATTTATGTACGGTAGTTTTTTAAAGATACAGTGAAACCCGCTTATAGTGCGATCCCGCTTATTGTGCGATTTTTGCCCGGTCCTTTGGACATTGGAGCCTGTGTTAAAAAAACCCTGTTAAAGTGCGTCCGCTTATATTGGGACCCTATTTGGGTCCCCAGATATTAAAAATCTGTATAGAAAGTTCGTTTATAGTGCGATTCACTTAAATGAATTTTTTTAAAAAAAAAGGAATTGTAAATCTAGAAATTTTAAAAATTGTAAATTTTCAGGACAGTTTTTTCTTGCCAATTACAGATTGTTTGTAAAAAACGGCAACAAATGAAACTAAAAGACCTTATTTTTGACTTTTGAGTAAATCCTTCACTTCAATAATATTAAAAAACACTTTACCGGTAGTAAAAATTATGCATTTCCCGGATATTGTACGATCCCGCTTATAGTGCGAATTTTGTTCCGTCCCTTAAATCGCACTATAACCGGGTTTCATTGTAGTTTTATAATTTTTTTTTATTTTACCATGAAGTTTAGTGAATGTTTTTGGATGGATGAAACTGATTAAACTCATGTTTTGATATGCCAACTAACCAACTTAGTCCCAATTTTGAAAAGGTTCTGTTTATGCTTTTTTGAAGAATTTTTTTTGGATTTTAATTTTGCGGTTAATGTTATTCTTTTCTCAAGTACTTTTTTTTAGAAGCGTGAAGTCGTAAGGCGTGAGTGAATGAGTGAGGGGAGAGTTGATGGGTACTGTAACAAAGGTGCGAGAAGCAGTGTCTCTTAGGGAGGCGCAGAACACGTTAAACGCTGGCTTTTAATGTTTATGATAAGTTGGCTCATGTCACGCCATGTTTTTGCAATCGAATTACTGTATTCCAAACGAGTCTGTTATTTTTGTCAGTTAACCTAAGGGGAAAAAAGTGTTAAGCTAGCGCAGGAAAAACAGCTGATGTCTTCTCTATCACATCGTAAAATAAAATTGAGCGTGAATGACTATCATTAGCGCCAAAATACAAGCTGCTGAGAAGTTAGAAAAACCGTCGAACGTAAACAAAATTTGATAGTGGACACGAAACGACAAATTTGAATTATGTAATTACTGTAATTAATAGTACTAAAATAGCCATTAAAAAAAATGGGCACTTAATAGCTCAAAACAAAATTCTTAAATTTTTGATTTAGTGGGTGTACATGTACTTTATTTACAGTGTGTTTTTAAATTTACGGAGTTTTTGAAAAACGAATAAAGAAGTCAAATTTTAATGAAAATGAATTAA
>JAQGAY010001075.1:0-16894 GCA_034698085.1 Polydesmus angustus | reverse complement strand
TCTCTCTGGCTTCGGGTGAATCTCGTAGACCGAACGCAGTGGCGTCAGATGTCAACACACCCGCCACACACTGAAATTGTGAAATTACCATATGTAGAATGGAGTTCGCCATATGTGTCCTATCCCTTATGCCGTTCGTGTTCGCGCTATACCCGGGTCTAACATAACGACCGTGAGCGTGATCTGATTTTTTTTTTCGTCTTTCCCCACTGACATCGGTGGACCTTTATTCGGTTATTAACGCCCGCGCTTGTTGTCAATGGGAGTTAGCAAATATGAAGGGTGGGATGAAGAAAAAGAGGGAGGGCGGCCTGGTTCACGTACTTAACATTTGTCGACAACGATGTCAAATTTGAAAACTTTTTTTTTTTAAAGCCAACTGCCAACTTGATAAAACCTTACGAGCTATATTACTGCGGCGCTAATTTATACACGATCGAGGTTAGCTATTGATCTTTTATTCTAACAAAAAATGATTTTTTTTCTCCCCTTTTATATAAATATCTTTTAGTAACACACAAAAAAGAAATTGACGTCATACCTTGCATCTGTTGTGGTTTCGGTTGGCAACCACCTTACAACCGCATTTAATATAATATATAGAAGCTCAACGTTGACGCCAATGACGAAACATTAGAATGGAACGAATGTTGCGCAAACGTTACATGTCACGTTTCACCTTTAGTTCCAATTTTTCCTCGTCATCTCGCTGGCGTCATCGCGTCTTGTTCAAAATTGGAAATCTACGTTTCTATTAAGTCATTGATAAATAATAAGGGCAGGTCACATAATATAAAATATGCCAGTTTCAGCCTTTTCTTCGACGGAACCCCTCTCTCTCTCTCCGTCAAAAATACGACCTATTCACCTCCCATTGTCTGCTCTTGGCAATTTTCTGCTCAAATCTAAGTTGATTATCTCTTCAGGCTGCACTTTTCCTTCCATCATCTGTTAAATTTAGAATTTGCATACCAATAAATAACTCTCAACTTAACTCTCGCAGGGTCAATTACGCCGATATACAACCTTGTTTGAAAATGTCAGGGAAATAAATTTAATTAAATAAAGATTCGCGGGAATAAATAAAAGTTTTTTAGCGCTACTTAATAAAGTTGTTTAATAAAAAAAAAATGCTGGTATTTTTTTTTTGTTAACTTTGAAATAAATAATTTTTAAAACTTTAAATACAGTAATATGCAAATCGACAAAGTTAAAATTGCATCATTAGATGCCTATATTTACCTTTAGCTTATAGCTTAGTATAAAATTCAATTGGCTAAATTTGCATCAATTTCGTTAACCAAATAATTCATAAACCGAAGAGAGAAATCGATGCTTAAAGATTTGCATCGGTTTTTACCTTTGTTAGATCCGCAGCCCAGTTTCAGGTAATGCAAAAAAAAAGAGCTTTTGAGACTTTTTTTTATTTTTTTATTTATCTAATCTGACATGAAAAAGCAAAAGATGCGCTCCCCTCCCTTTCATTTATAATTTATTTCGATACCATCTTGTAAGTTAAAGTGGAGGAGGAGTTGAATTGTATTGACAGTAGAAGGGAATCCACGTGCCTCTTTCATTTACCGTACTAGCTCACGCTGAAAAAATAGATAGAAAATAGGAAAAAGAAAGGCGCCGAAAGAAGACGAAAAACGAAAAAAAAAAAAAAAAATGCGAGAGAGTGGGATGATGCTCTATTTCAATGTAGCGTACCTCATGTTTTATTAGGAGGTTGGACCGCCACGTGGTATTATCAAAATTCCATGACTTTTCTGACCCAAAGCATACAAAATCTTCCCAAAAAGCGAGTGGACGCTCGAAATTTACAGACTTCGTTATTAATTTTGCCTGACAGCACACGATATGATAAAGGGATTAAATAAGAGTAAAAGATCATCGTAACACGAGGAATGTGGCTCAATTTAATAATCGGACACACCCCCTCCGCATCTCTTTATATCCCCCACGCCACTTTTTTTCTTCTTGTTAATTTTTCGTCCTCCGGTTCTTAAGTCTTTAAAATTTAATATAATGTTTAAATTTTTTACTTTTTATTCTTGGAAAACTTGGCGGACACGTTGATAAAAGATGAAACGCTGTGTTAAAGAGTGCACAGATTCTAAAAACAATAGCACGAGCGGAAGCTGAAAGATGAACATTTTTTTTTTCCAATTATTTCGGTGAAGAAAATAGCGAGAGAAAAGAAATTACACAAAGAGTAAGAAAGAATAAAAAAAAAAAAATTAAGACTTTACACTAATTCAATTTTAAATCAACTAACTCTGAGAATACAGAAAAACATTATAATTTACTCACATTTTCTTCTCCTCGCATAGCATCTCTAATTTTATTTTGAAACTATAATTTCGAGTGAGCGCGGTAATCAAACATTTTAGCAGTTGGCATTCTGCTCCATCAAGTCGTAACAGACGACCATTTTAAATTTTGCCGTGGTCCAAAAATCGTATTATTATTATTATTTTTTTTTTTGTATTCTGAATAGAAATTCGGAAATGGAGTAGCATAAAATCTATTTCGGGTTGATTTCAACGTAATCGCAAGGAAGCGGGAGAAACATCTTCAGAGTGAAAATTGTAATTCGCAGAGCAAAATAAATGGCTATGTTAGGTCGAATTAAGAGTTGGAAACCCAATAAGAGAGGGAGAAGGAAGAAGAAAGAAAAAAAAAAAACAACGAAATTGCGTACGAGTAAATATTTAACAAGTAAAATGTTTTGCAGTTGGAAGAGATTACTTGGGTGCACCTAACAAAAACTTTCTTCTTTTTTTTTTTTTTTTAATTTTTTTTTTTAAATTCGCAAAGTCAAATTTGAACATTAACATGCGAGAGGCCACATTTTGCGCCGCGCTTTTAACTTCCTAATTGGGTGCACTCTTCAATTAAATGGGGTTGCTCTCATTAGAGATAGAAAACCCGGTTGTCCACGCAACATCATCGGAGGAAAGAAGAAGAAGAAAAAAAAATAAATAAAAAACGAAAAGAGAGAAAAAAAAAAAACAACAAAAAATGTGCTGAAAAGATAAAACAGAGAAAGTTAAGGACGGAAGTTTATCTTCTTATCCGGAATCTTCTATTGTATCCGTTTAAGCACACGAAAGATTTTTTTTTATCTCTCGGACTTAACGTGCGATAAAGCTTAGATTTTACATCTACCCTCAAATTACTTATTCATCTATAGGCGATTGCGAAAGGAAAGCTAAAGATTTTTCATGTTAATTTTGCGGTAGGGTCACGATCACTATTAATATCATCAATTTTGTATATTAAGGAATTTTTTTTTTAAAAAAAATATAAATACATGGTGTAACAACGGGAGATCTCATTAAGATCCGTAGCGATGTTTTTCTTTTTCGGCTTTTTACTATTCTCCGTTAGGTTCACGGTGGCTCGCTTTTTTTATACAGTATTATTATTCGAGTTAGATTCAAAGAATCGATAATATTACATGTAGACGGGGAGAATAACCGAAATTTCCATCGTAGATTTAAATGTAACTAGACGGTAAAATTACTTGTCACACGGAATTAAAATAACGCGTGAAAAATAGTCAAAATATTCAAGTAAAAAAATACCAAGTTTTTTTTTAAAAAAATTATCATTATTATTAAAAAATTTATATAAATATTGTAGAATAATTTTCACTTGACACGCAATTCATTATAATTTTTTTTCTTTCACCGTACATTTTTGCGAATATTAAAAAAATATAATGATAATTCCCGGAGTGTGCGCGGCTTGTCTAGAGTTATTTAAAAATGTCTATTTTAAAAATTCATGCAACATGCAAATGTACTATTTAAGCATTCTAGCTCTGTAATGTATTTTGATAATGTGGCTAGGGTCTTTTTTATTATTCTCATTTAACTGGTTTGCGTTAGTAGAGAAAACAACCCGCTAGCACGACAACAAATTTGAAGATAACATCGTACAATATTTAATACAGTAGCAAAAACAATCAAGAGCCGAAATATATTTTTTTTTATTTTGCGGGAAAAGATCAAAAACAAAAAAACGTTGTTTATAGTTTCCATTTTTATGTGTATTATTATTTTACGTGTACTTCGTTAACTGATTTTTTTTTTCCTATCTAAATTTTAAAGTACCGGTAGTTTAAAATAAAATAAATAAAAGCATCATCATCTACTTAAGAAACTGTATGTTATTCCTACGGTAGTCAAATAAGCCGACAACTTTTATTTTTTTTTTTTTTCAATTTGACGATAATTTAGAAGTGAATTTGCATCTTAAAATAGACTATTATTTCCCCTAAATCTTCGTTTCAAGCATTTTTTATTCGACACCCCTAAACTTAGGGTCTCTTGTCACGACCATCACGAACTAAGTTTGCTTCCGTAAACTTGTACGATTCTTATCGTCGAAATGATTGTGGATCGTGAGGAGGGTTGGTGGGGGCTAAATCCAATCGCTTCTTCCTCTCCCGTCGATAGAGGTGAAGTGATGGAGAGAACAATCTCGCTACTGGCGTAAATAGAAATCGTATTCTCTTTTCCGCGAATGCGCATGCGTCGGAGTGTAAAATGTAATTTTGTTTTGAAAATTTACTTCTCTTTTTTAAAGAGCCAAAGACTGCTTATATTATCGTGTCATCAATTTGCGCAGCGGAGAAATTCATCTCTTTCAAAAACTTGGTATACCGTATACACCTACAATATATACCGTACCGTATATACGACGGTGTTTCAAGCCGAGCTGTTGACAAATTCGCGACACGCGCGTGCAAAATATGATTCGTACGTGATCAGCTCAAACCGTTTTTTTCTTCCGTTCCCTTTCTATCTCATTCTATCTTCCGTTTCTTGCTTATATTTTTTATTCATTTTTCTCGTTCCTACGTCGAAATATGCGACGTAAACAAATACTACTAAACGTGTCATATTTTAATAATAATAAAGAAGTCGAAGTAAAACGGTACGGTAGTTTAGCGTGTGCGGTCGATGTAAATATGGAGGAACTAAGCTCGGGCTTGATTAATTAGAGTGGCGTCGAATTTCGGACCTCTAGCATCGTAGACACGTTGGAAGATTTATGACGAGGTCATTCGTAATCGATGCTAAACGTTATTTATTTCACTCTATAATTTGCTTTTTCGGAAATAAGAGAGAAAGTTGAAAAATATATTTTTTTTTTCTTCTCTTCTTTATTTTTTGACTCGGGGTGTGTTTCCTCAACTCTCTCGCGCATCGATTACGTTACGGTATTACGCCGAGACGTGTCAGAGGATGTTGGAACTCACCAAAACGGTGTAAGGCTATGATTATACTGTTAGCTTAATCACGTTAATGACTGTTGTCAACAGTTGCGTGATTAATTGAATTAATTCGGCGCATGTGAGCACGGATACCGGGGATTATTCACGGTCAAATCGACGCATTTACACCTTTCAACAACTTTTACTTACTCGCGTTTTATCGACTTTTTTTTTTTTTAGGTGGAAATTTTATTTATTTTTTCAATGAAAAAAAAAAAGAAATTTTTTAGTTTTCGGTGAACGAACGAGAATAACTTAGGTTCAATTTAGTTCATTCCGAGCGTGCTGCTATCTTTTTCCATCTTATTTCGTCGTGGATAATTGGTCTGTTTTGATGCTGCTGCTACTACTACCGCACTACGGTACAATTTACTTCTAACCGCTTTCCCCCCAGCTCATTTTGCCCATTCCCGCGCTAACGTATACATGTACACACACAGAGCAGTAAATGCGAATGGATATCCGCTAGGAATATAGAGGCGTATATATATTATATGTATAGGCGAGCAAAAGAATGGTTTCGACGTTTAATTTGGTTTCAAAGATTCCAGCATTCGAAAGCAGTTGAAATCCGGTTTGAACAAATTACAGCGAGAATAAGAAGCGTGGCGTTTGTTATTTCATTAGCGGAGTTTAAGCCTCGATGAAGAGAAAGTACGGGTAGTAGGGATGGAATGCAGGCATGGGAGCAATTACAAGGCGATGAAAATTATTGAAAAAAATTAACGTTGATTGCAAACGACGCTCATTCGCCGAACTCGTTTCCCGGTACTAAATTCTTTATTCGACAGTAATTTAGGAAAAATGTTAATTTTCATTATTAATTTTTTTTTACCAGGTTTATATAGTTAGCGATACTTAGAAAGAAATCTTTTTAGTTTTCTTTTTTTGTTTAGTTGTAAAGTTTATTAATAATTTAACGATGAAATTGTCTAATAATATACAATCAAGATTATCAAATAATATCTTGAAATGTTAATCAACGCGAACCATATTGGAAACATAATTATTTATCACGTACATGTACATGTAATATATTAAAAATATATTTCCGTATAAAACGTAAGAAAAATCCAAGTTTAATTGCGGTAAATTATGTGGCAACATTTTATTTAAATTTATTAAACCGATTCCCATTTATTGGATACATGCATAGAAAACATCAACTAAGTTATTAAGTTATACGTCAAATGGATTGACAATTTTTTGATAGCTTAAACTGCCTAAATAGTTTTTAAAAGGCATTTTTTTTATTTGGGTAATTAATCAATAAAATTAGAAATATGAAAGCTTTTGAGAGATAAAAAAAAATTACCGGAGTTTATTTTAGGAATTTTTTTTTTTTTTGGGTGATGGTCTATTGTGTTATAATAAAGAATAGAAGTGTTATCGAACGGGCTAAAGCTGAATACGGGCAATGTTTTGAAGAAAATCAATTATCGACACTTCTTGAACGACCCTTCTGCTCTATTGGTGGAAAATCGTAGGACGAAAAAAAAAAAGCATCAACCAAGTCGAACACAATTTTTTTTAATTACTGTCATTTTATTGATTTTGCTCTTTCTCTCTTTTTTTTTCTTTCTCATTTTCTTTCTGCGTTTTGAAGCGGTTTTTGCTATTTGGTGCAAACTATTATTTTCCACGTGGCTAAGCAAAGAACGGTCCGAAGCACGGGGCGTAATGCGCACGGGGAGCCAAAGGGGGAATCTGGATGGATGTATTGACGTCATAAGATTTTTTAATTCTCGCCTCTTTAACCTCCGATGCTACAGTATATAATCCCAGCTGAAATCTCTTTATAGTAACGCGACGGTTAATTGTGAGTGTCGGAACCATTGATTTGCTGATAGCTCTTCTTCTCTTTTTTTATTTCATTTTCGATATATATACATGTACAGTACGCAACTTGTTTATTGTTATTGTGCGTTCTCTTCTTTTCTATCCTTTAGGCCATGTCGGATTTTAGGATAACAAACAAACCCAAAACCAAAAAAGAGAAAAAAAAATTACTAGCTCCGAATCCAATACAGCAAATTAAGACTTAAGTTCAGTTAGGCAAAAAATAATGACCAATAAAAGCGACGGAGTCGTGTTTCGAGATGAAATCGACCCAATTGCTCACCTGAACGTATTAGAAATCGCGATCGATACTATCACCGATATCTTGTTGCAAATTAATTAACGACATGAGCCTACCTTCCTTTTTACAAGTAGATCGGGTTAATCTTTTGGTTTGTCTAAGTCTTCTAAAACAGTCAAGATTATCAAAAAAGACGAAGTTTATTGCGAAATCAAATAAATCGGTAGTTAAATATTTTTAAGTTAAAGATGATGATTTTAAAATAGAAAAGAAAAGATTTCTTTTATTAAAGTTTATTTTTTTTTTTTTCGGAAATTTATCAGCTTTAAATTTAATTTAATCAAAATGTGAACGTTCTTTTAGAATTTTTTTAGGATCCACGCAATAACATTAATTTAGTGCCGTTTATGTAAAACTATTATTTACAATTTTACATCATCAAATTATTATAAATAAAAATAGATGGTTGTTTTTATTCTATTTAAATTTTCAATCAGTTTATTGATATAAATTACAATATTTATTTTTAAAAAAACTAAAGTTTCAGTATTTTGCTGTCCAATATTTTTTCATATTTTGCGTTTAAAGCTCCGAAACCCATTCAATATTCAGAAATCGTAAATAAATATTTTTTTTATAGGTATTTATGGATAAACGAGGTGTTTTCTATATTTTTTTTATATTTTTATTGGTATATCATAAGCTGTAAAAATGTTTGGTAACTTTAATATTCCCTTCGGTATATCCATCCCACTTTTTTTCTCACACACCCTAAGGTTCATTCACTCCCAATCATATTTTCTTTTATTCTTTTTTACTTTCTTATCGTTTTCCTTATTTCATATTGTGTCGTTGCGGTATACAGTAGCAGCAGGCAACGGTATCTGTAGGCGACCAGACGCCGGATCGAAATACGTCAACGTTACGCTCACATTCATAGAGATAGGGAGAGTGTGAGAGAGAAGAAGCGATAGAAAGAAAAAAAAAGAATTTGCAGACATCTTATGTTTATTGTTTTCACGTTTGACAGAATCTTTGATTCGCTCGATGCTGAATGACGTTGAAAATGAGTTTGTTTGCCCTACATATACGTTGCCGCCGCTGCTACTACTACTAATACTACGATGACTGGCCGCCGCGGTTGAAGCGGCTCAGACCGGCAGCGCACCACGTCCGCTATCACCGCACAATACGTCATCGTGATACAAACAAATGCGTTTTGACTTTATCCAATCTGTTCGACGGAATCGCATCAAGTCCGCACGTCTATTATACGACTTGACCAGCGCCATCAAACGTTTGTCATCTAACCTTTATTAATGTTGTTGAGGATGCTCTTTCATTCTTCAAACTTCTCTCGTCGTAGATGGGAAATGACGGGAAAAAAGTAGCCGACCTTACTAAACGATTTTTTATTGGATTTACATGGGGTTAATCGCTATAAAAGTTAAATAACTACCGGTACTAATGTTTTTACTCGTCGTCGTTGAAAGTTTATTGTTAATAAATTATTTTGTTATGATGGTTTTCTAGTGATGTACGGTTATACGGTATAGGTCTAGGGCGCATGCGCGTAGGGTAGGAACGGATTAGAGATCTCTCGAGCAAAATGCTTAAGACTTAATTTGAAAATAAAAGCCTATCGTGATTTCAAATTAAGGAAGAGTTTACGATTTGAAATAGACTAGCATTAGCTTTTTGTTCGGGAATTAGAATGGTCTGTCAGAAATAGATTTGCGAATAAATGAAAATAATGATTCGAATAATAAGAGTTTCGAGTGTTTGAAATAATAACAATAAAAAAACTATTAGAATTGCTGGCTTTCGGTGAAGTATTTTTTTTTTTTTGAAAGTAAACAATTGTTGGTCACATATTTCATATATTAAAAGAAAGTTACTAACAGGTTTTTCACTCGTAAAAAGGGCAGCAACAACAAATTTTTTTTTTTTTTTTTTTTGGAAAAAAAAAGTGAAAATCTAGCATAATAAACGGCTTTATTGTTTGTTGGCAAGTACACCATTGGTTGCAAAGTTATAAAACAAATATCAATTGAAAAACGATTCTCTTATTTTATTTTCTAAAGTATCTCGTATATTATTTATTATTTTATTCACCCGCCTCACATCTTTTTTTTTTGGTTTTTAACAGACTGACCACGCGCGCGTGTGTCGTTCGGTCAGTCGGTATCGGACGTCCATAAATTTAACATGATGCGGAATTAAATATAAAGTTGTGTAGAAGAAAGGCGGAAAAAAATCCCATCGAACAAGTTTGAAATTATGTTAGCGATCGATATCTCTTGTCTATTTTTCAAGTCGCCACCCCACATCTTGACGTTATCCGAACAGCAGCTTGGAGAAAGGCGTTGACCATTTTGGCGAGGTCTGGAGATGACCACCTCTACCTCATACTCGTACACCGCCGATGAAATACATACATCCACTACAATTTAACGTCATTTTGCTTCTCTTTTCATATCTTTCGGATGGTGGGTGAAGCGAAGAAATGATTTTGCGAGGGTAGAATGCGCGAGTCGATTGTGTCAGCAAAGTTAATCTGACTCCCAAAGGATCAATAGATATTTCTCATTTTTAGAGAAAACAAAAGGTTAATCAACAATAGTTGAGTAAATTTCACACTGGATTGTCTCGGGAGAATCGTATAACGTTGAATTTTTCTCTTTTTATTTTCTCAATTCGAATTGTGTGTGTGTGTCTGTGTAGATATTATAAAGACAAAAGGAAGTGCCGTAAGAATTGCGCACCATAGGAAAGAACAAGGAAAGATAAATTCGACTATTCGCCGTCTTACAAATAACGCGCGCGCGCACACACACTTCGATCTACAATCTCGCCTATTATGCTTTTATTACACTGCAATTTTATAATAGGACCCTCTTCTCCTGTTTATTCATCTGTTTCGGATGTTCGAAAATACAAATCAATTCCAAAATGCAACGCGCTATTCCTTGCTCGGGAATAAATATATCGACCTAAACGTTTTAATTGAAATTTTTTTTTTTTTACATATTATACCGTATATATATATAAACGTTATCGGTTATCACAGCAGTTATTAATTAAATTAAGCGCGGTAAATTAATTTTTGTAAACGAGTTTATTTAAATTTTAAGATTCACACGCTTCTCGCACTTGTTCACATTTTTATCGGACAACTTTTTTTTTTAAAAAAAAAAGTAGCTAAGCACGTATATAATATCAGTCAGTAGGCTATGGTATACCATAAAAAAGTACTTATTCTACATTAGTGGGTGTTGAATTTAATACGTCGGCACTTTTAAGTAGTCATTAAAGTTTAAATGTTTGGATTTAAAGTTTACGAATTTTTATGAATGAGGAGTTTTAGATCAAATTTTTACATTTAGTTTTCATCGCTGAAGTGTAAGACTGATTGCTAAGCTTTTCCAGGTTATCCAAAAGGCATTCAGGAATTATTATTATGTGATATTCAAAGTCAATGTATGGGTGTGATGCGATATGCAAATTAATGTATTGCAGACGTGATTGAACATTTAATTAACGCTTTTCTGTAATAATTTGAGATTTTGCGGTTAAGCTTTTTTCCTGTTTCTTAAAAAGCCCACTTCATATATCTTCGGAGTTTGGAATTTATTTTTGCGCTGATGTAAATGAATAAAATTAGTCAATTTCAAAGCCCAAACTCGAACGACAAATACAGTTAAGCATAAGAACGAGGGTGAAAGCTTAACCGCAAAATTTCGGCGCCTGCTATCTTTTATCCGAAATTTTTTGTTATTCGAAATGTAATCCGTCCGCAAGGTCGGTGGTGAACATTCACTGGGATGACATTCTAACCTTTGATGGGTCGATGTATTGAAATGGGGCAGCAAAAAGGAAAATAATTAACTAACAGAAATTAACAAAAAATTAAATTGAAATAAAATAAACTTTTACGTCTACTGTAATATTAATTATTGTTTCAGAGTAATTTTAATACAGTAGCCAAACAAAAAACAACATCGTACATTAGATCGGTTCTCCGAGTAATAAAGATATCAAAACAGAAAACATATAAAGTTATAAAAACGAGTAGAAATTGTAAGCACTCTCGGTAGACTGCTATTATGAACTTTTAATGATGGTTGACGTATGTTTTTTTCCACAATGTTTTTTTTTATTTTGTTTTAATAAACAGATTTTATTTTCTGCACTGTATATTGAGTTCTTTAATATAGCGGAGTTTAATAATGCAGTAAAGTGCTTTTTTTAATTTTGAGAATTTACAAAAGAATGAATTAAATGAACGATAACGTAATATTTTAATAGCCATTGTTGAAAAAAATCACTTTATGGCTTAAAAATCTTTTAATTGTTTTTTTTTTGTTTTTTTGAAGAGGATTATCTTTCTGTACATGCAGTACTTACTAAATGAGCCGTTATTTTTCAACTAAATAAAAATACGGAAGTAAAAATGAAACGTCTATAAATTTAATAGTTGATTAACGAGAATTTGAAAGCATACTTAATTAGAAATAATTCGTTAATCAACTTATAGTATTAAATTTTTGTTTGATTTTTTTTTTTTTTGCGTCACGTTTAAATTTTAGTAGTCGATGTTTGCTATTATTATTAGTCTTACTAATAAACACTTTATACTATTTTTTTTTCTTCTTCGTTTTTTATATTCTGATTCAGATCGGCACTGAACTAAGCTTTAAATTATGGAAATTGCATTTCCCCCCCCCTTTTTACTTTTTTTTTCGATCTCGATTTTTTTTTTCCATCTTTCGTTCTCCTCCCATTTTCTTTTACGTTTTCTCGTACCTTACGTATGTAGAGTAAGGATAAGTGACGAAAGAATCCGTCAGAGTGTGCGAGAGCGAAGAAATATAAAGTGCCAATCACTCATTAATTTTTCAATTGAAAACTCCGTGTGGAAATGGCGGAAAAACAGAATTTCTGGTTGCAGGGGCCAAATTTCGATTTGTATATAAGGTGGCCCTCCCGCACGTACATATACGTATTCACGTACTGGAAAAATAAATAAATATATAAAAAAAAAGAAAATTCAACCTTTTATACGCTTTTTCTTCGCTCCGCCTGACTACAGAACGTTATTTGACGTCTTTTTTTTTACTCGCTCTCTCTCGTTCCGTCGTTTTAATGAGTTTTACTTTTTTATTTATTTTTCTATCTTATTAGAAAAAAAGTACACGTAGGCGTGCGAATGACTATGTAGAACAACAGAAAGCCATCGTGATTGGTGATTTAGTCTTATGGCTTCTTTTACATACGATAGCAAATGTTTTTCACTCTAGTTTACTTTCGTACGAGACTTTTTCTCGGGGATTTTTTTTTTTTTTCGCTTTCTCTTTTTTTTTCGCATGATTTGTGCTCGAGTTATCTGAGGACCCTACTACATACACCACTCTCGCATTGTTAGCACTGTTCTCGATAATAAATGACATCTCATTTCTGCCTCTTTTCTTTTTCTACGAAATCCTCGTGCTATTAGTAGCAATTCTATTGCCAAATGCGATCGCTACTTAAAACAACTTTACTCGATTTCTAACAGACTGGAAGTTTTAAATTGTTATACGATGGCTATTTCCGCTAATTATTGCTCCCTGTTTTCCTTCATTTCTCAACACTTCCGCCATTATTTTCTCTAGTTAATTTTTTATTTTTTTTTATTTTTTCTCGTTTGTTAATTTAAGGCGAAGGAAAAATTTGCAGGTGGTAGCAGGTACCTGGTACTCTGATTAAAATACACTTTTTTATGATTTAAGTTTGACAGTAATTTTCATCGATTACAGTACTCGCACATCTTTTTATGTTTATTAATTTAGCATAAAAAAATTTCCTGTGAATATTTTTTTTTTTAAAAAATTGTTGAATGAATTATTAATTCTTGTTTCGCAATCGAGTTAATTAATACATTTAACATGAAAAATACAGCGCCCGAAGAAATATTATTAATAAAGATATTAAAGAAATGTATTTATTTGACATTTGCCACTCGGAATACTAACTTAAGCTTTTACTAAATTTGTTGAGTCGGGTCACGAGATGCTCATTTTTCTCAGACTTTTATTTATTTTTTTTTATTTGCAACTTTTTTTTCTCCCCCTCCTCTAAAATCCTCCTTAATTGTTCTCATGTTTTCCTAAGTCCACACTACATTTTATCGACTGAGTCCTAAGCAGATTAAGCGCTCGTCCGTTGCATCTCGCTTTATGTCCAGTCCCAGTGTTTATCTATGAAAATGGGAGATGCGTCTGGTTCGCAGTCAAAAAGTCTTCACATAAAAGTCTCTTGTCTTATTTTTTTTTTTTTTTTTCTAATTCTTTCTCCCACCACTGACGGAAACAAACATGCTTCACAACAAAAGTGGTGAAGATATATAGCGTCATTGTTGCCCTGGGAGAAATTATTTTATTTTCGACATAGTCAACATATAACTTATATAACGACATAAATAAGTTTTTATTTTCCACCCTTTTTTTTTTGGTTTTTTTTTTTACGTTTTTATTATTTTGCAACCTCGATAGAAATGTCCACTTTATTTCATTGGAAGGATTTTTTTATCTGTCTTAACAACGAGTGAATGAGTCTACTATAGGTTTGACCCATTGTAGGAGAGGTTTTAAGAGATGAAAAGTAAGAGAAAATAACAAATCGATGAGTTTACAGATTACACGTTTTCAGATTTTTCTTGTTTTGCCTTTTCACAACTAATAAAATTAGTTGTTGGAAGGAAAGGGGGGGGGGGAGATTAACGTTAAAAAGTTTAGTATAAATAGTTAATTGGGGTACACTCTTGAGAGTTATTAATTGATGAAAAAGTTGGAAGGCTCTCAGCCCTACGGTATAACGTTCGTCTCCATCTAACTTTGAGATTGTACATAATAACATCAGCCATTTTAAATTTTAATTAGCTTCATTTGTATACGTTAGCTTTGTTAGCATTTGGTTTTTTTTTTGAAAAAAAAAAATAAGGAAAACTATTTTTAATGAGAGTACAAAAATAATTAAGCAAATTAACTTAATGAAATTGAAGCAAAATTATTATTTAAAAGTTTTATGGTTAGAGATCGCAATTAATTTTAAAAAATGCCACGCAGTATGCAAATATTGTAGTTCAAAATCATTTTAAAAGTTAAATAACCAATGAACTATGAGTCCGTTTGAACGTTAAAATACAAAACACCTTCGCATATTAATTGCGAAATAAAATATTTACGCCACTGGGGGTCGTTAGACGACGCGAGAGCCATTATCGAGACGAAACGGATTCAATATTTGCAATCTAGACGTTAATATAAAATATTATTACGAAATAATTATAATTAGCGACTAGAGTACAGTCTAGTCGAATAGCGCCATTATTTGATCCGGAGAAAAAAAAAAAAAAATTTGAAATAAATCAAAAAGGAAATTGTAGGTTACTGGTTATAATAAATACGCTAATCTTTCGGAAACAAAGGTCCCCGGGTGGCACTGGCCAATTCGATCGAATTAAACCCGAGTGAAATTCTGCCCACATCTCCAAGTTCACGACATCATAATGGCGCCAAACGTTCGCGCATTAAACACTGACACTTTCTATTAACTTTTCCGCGCGACACATTATTTAGCAGTGTTACACGTTGGAATCTAACACGGACGGAAAAAGCGTCTTGGGACTTGCTCCAACAACCAATAGAATCACGTCTTCGTCTTAGTGTACGCCAGAGATTAGGGGAATTTAAAGCGAAAGTGTAGATCCGCAATAGCCCTGGTGAAGAACTTTTTTTTTCTTTTTCTTGCACGTTTTTGCCGCTTAACTTTTTTTGACGGCAAAGTACAGAGCGCGCGAGTTAAAATTGCCAAACGGCGTGATAAAAAAACGAACTTGTATCCAATAGATACGGTGATTTATGTAATGAAACGTTTTAAACATTGTTGCATAAAATCATTTTTAGTCTTTTTATCTCATCAACGCTTTTAAAGATGAAATAAAAAAAAAATGTGCGGTTTCCTTCTCTCTTAAGAATGCGTATGTTCTGTTTTCGCAATTTTTGCTGATTAACGCCATGTGCTTCCTTCTTGCAGACGAAGCGGTGGATAGGGATAAGAGAACTGGGAGAAAAAATGTATCGAATCTTTTTTTTTTTTTTTGGAAAAAAAATTTTTTTTTTTACTTATAAAAAAAAAATGTCAGCCTGAAAGTGGAAGTTGAGGTTTTCTAAGTGGTTAAAAAAGCGGTGTGCTGATTTAAAAAATATGGCTAGGTCACTCTGCGTATGGAGCAGAAGGGAACATCCTTCCCGTTCCGCTTCCCCCCCTTTCCCTGCTTCCCCACCGATCTTACGCACTTGTCGCTTGCTGCTTCAATGGTGGAGAGAATTGAACGGAGTTTACACTCAACTTTAGATCCGATGAAAAAAAAAAGTATATACTCTTTACACTTGTAAATATCCTTCCTCCAAACATTCTCAATACAACTTGAACCGGTATTAGTGCGTAGAGAGGGGGGGGGGGGGATCCACGTCGTCTATTCGACGTGATGGTAAAATCGATAATTTACGCAACATTTTTATATATGGAAGCGCCATCTTGCTTTGAAAGATTGCGTTCGGTGCCACCAACTTTTTTTTTTTTGCTATTATTTTTTTTTTTATTTAATTTTTTTTTGAGCAAAATATTTCTCTTTATTTTTATGGAAAACTTTTTTTTTTTATATCAATTTTTTTTTTAAAAGTCAAAAGTGGTTGGAGGTTAGATGAGGAGGGAGGTTTTGGCTGGACAAAAATTTACTTGTCGTGTTTCGAGGGTTTTTTTTTCTCTTACGATATAGCTTAAGAGAAGAAAAAAAAAAGTGAAGATGGCGGTGTGGTGAGAGTTCGCGTGCATGAGTGACGAAGGAGAAAGATTTCGACCGACTTTAATAATAAAATCGCAACATTTTTATTTTTTTTTTGTTTCTCTCTCATTTTGCTACGAGACTTTTCTCATATATTTTTTTTTTTAAATTTTGGTGCGTGTCTTTTACCTTTCTTCTCACGCTGCCGCGCTACTTACTCTCTTAACTTAGTTTCTAATTCACGTGAAATGGTGAATGAAAAGCTCGATGTTTAACTAGTTAGATAGAAACGCGTGCATGGCGACGAATAACAAGTCAAGAAATGTTGTCAATTTATTTTAACGAATTCCTTAACGTGTATTCTAGCGATAAGTGTTGATTTAGCATTAAAAATAAAGCGGATGAAGCTGTTCCAACTCTCTCGATTTATATCGAACGTTTTTTAATTGGTAAACGGACGCTTTTTAATTGGTGACGTCTATATAAAATAACAATAAGGGCATAAAACCTTTCCACTATCGTTGATTGTACTTTTTTTTATTATTATTAATTCTTTAAAAATAATAATAAATAAAATTGTTCTCACGGTAATATATGGGTTCAGAAAACGTTGTAAAATGCGCGGAATAATTTTAATGTTTGGAACTATACAATTATATCGGGTGATTTTTTAAAAACGCTAACTTTGAAAATCAATACA
>JAQGAY010001074.1:0-16930 GCA_034698085.1 Polydesmus angustus | reverse complement strand
CCCAGGCTCGAACCCGTGGAAACACCCTTCCCCTCAGCCTCCTTTTGCTGGATTACAGGAGTGCGCTACGCTCCCAGGTGACGTTTGGTGATTTAAACTGTGTTTTAGTAGTTTAGCTGTCAGAGGATTAGCTTTATTTCCGTGACTTACACTTAAGAGAAAATCCAAAACTAATGCTAAGGCCTTATCATGGGGCTCCATAGAGTAATCAACAAAGTTTTTAATTTGCTCCTGGTGGTTCCTGAGGTTGAGTCTAATGACCCAATTGTCTCTTAATTTGTATTCAGATAGCTGTGTTAGTGTTGTGGTTTTGCCCATTCCTGGTTCAGCCACCAACACAACCACCCTATCATTTGCATTAGCCAACTCCTCCTCATTAAGTAGCTGACAATCTATGTAGTCACATTTCTTATGTAATGGATTGTCTGACTCTTCATCTGGATCAGTAATCAAGTGAACGGAGGATGGCTCACATTTTAACCACAAGTCGAGCAACATTTTAATTGCTTCAGATTCACTTTCACAAAAAAAAGCGTTTTGTTCTCCATAATTCTTTTCTAATTTTTGTTTTCCAATAATAATTTCGGAAATTAGTTTATAGATCGCGTTATTTGATTTTTTTGTATTAATGACACATTTCATTTCTGAAATTAAATGTGATAATTGTTTTGGATTAATCGGTTTTTTAGTGAAAAAGTGTCTTTGTATGTAAAAGTGTGGATCGTACACTTGAAGCCAATAAAACTTGTCATTGACTATGTCTAACAAATAAACAATCTTCTCTGAATTATTATAACAAATGTTCTTAAATATTTCTAAGTTTACTTCTTCCTTTTTATTTAAAACAATATTAATTTTTTTACAGTTAGTGCAATCAATTTGTGAACTCGATTCAATTACATTTGTACATGCTGTTAATTGGCTTTTATGCACATCATTATTAATGTTAAATAATTGAACAAATCTGTCAATATAATTATAGTTACTGGTAATTAAATGCGTGGCAATTTCTGTGAATAGAAATATTTCTGTTTCGGTTTCTTGAGAATCCAATTTCAAAGCGTTTAAAAGATTCTTTGCTTTGATTTCTTTATATCTTTTGGCAAACGCAGCTTCTAATTGGCTCATTTTTAATGGCGCACTTCCTATCTCTAATAATTGCCCATTTATAATTAACTCCGCTATAATTTTACAGTTTAATATTTTATTCCAAGCATTTCTATCCTCAAGGAGTTCACCTAGCTCAATTAAATTCCCCTGAAAATTTACTGATTTTTTTAACAACATTGTTTGAGAATGAGAACTAAGATCATTAAAATTTGTTGTATCATTTTCCACAGAAAACCCATTGGTTACATTTGTTTGTATAGAAATTTCATTTTGAACAACTAACAACAGCTTTTTCATTTTGTCTTTTAGAATTTCAAGTAATTTATCAAACAAATTTTGAATGGCTTCACTTTTCTCAATAAGTTCTATTCCTATATAATCGCAATCAATAACTAACAGCTGATTGCTATGTGAAGCATTCAAAACACAGTTTTGCTGATCATTTTGTAACAAATTATTTAATTCAATAAAAATGTGGCTGTCAACTGCTTTGTATTGCTCATGCTCACTGATACATTGATATATTTTGCTCATAGTTAACACAGATTTGTTGCTTTTAATTACATAACTTTTATCATCATTTAAAAGTTTATTAAATTTATGCGTTTTATTGAATTGAATGTTTTCGCTAAATGTTTTTAATTTGGTTTTATACGTTGCACCTAGTCCAATTACAACGTGACTATTCATTGGCTTTTTGGCCTTTTCGAAGATGGACTTACCTATTTCTGCCGTGATGAATTTTCCATTTTTGTGCGTGGACCATTCCCTGAGATCGCATAGAACTTGTTCCACGATGTCTTTGCTGTGCGAAAGCTTCAAAGATGAGCTCACTTTCAGTTCGATCCGTTGACCTAGCTCCACTTCGTTGGGTTGGTCCACCGCGAACACCAAAACTTTAAAGAAGTCATTTATGTACTTGTCGTTTATGATGTCACTGGGTAACTCACTACTACTGGCTTCGTCTTCTCTCACAAAGTCTGCGCGAAGAATTATATTTTGTACACTTTGTACCACTTTCTCAAGGTTGTTTGCATCGTTGTCCTTATTTGCAAAATTTTTATGCCGTGAAATGCATTCATAGAAAATAGAACGAAAGTTCAGAACTCGAGCCGAAAGATTTTCTCCTTTGACAAAATTTTCTCTAAATTTTTTCGAGTCTTTATCGATGACATGTTTACACACCGCCTTATGGAATTCTTTAAATATAGGAGTTTTTAGGGTCAGCTGTTTCTTGCTAAACACATGATCTACCAATTCTTCAGCCAATTGCTTTATTCGAGAACAAGTTCCTAAAATATTTTTAATTTTATCATCCGGGATCAAGTGGTAGAAAGTTGAAACTTTGTTTCCAAATTCCAAACTATGCATAGGGTTATTGTTATCAATCCTTCTTAACATGTTTCTAGATTTGACAGTTTTTTGATCAAAGTCAATGTTAGTAAAAATGGCCAAAAGGTTGATGTTCACGTTGCTTAACGCGGAGCTTTCTCTCATGTTCATATATGATACGAAATACTTTTTTAAGCTAAACTCTCCGTTTCCTACATTAAGTAACTCTTCATACGAGATTTTTTTACTTTCGTTTTGCTTGTGTTTGGCTTGTAAAAAAATTCCTCTTTTCATGGCATTCTCCTCATCTTTTACCAGAAGTACTACATCGTCAAACTTTTCCGCTGCTTCCCATTCGGTGGTCATCTCGAAGTTATACCCTAGAATAAGAGCTTGATGGAGAAGGAGAAACATGAGCTTGACTTGGTAGCTGGGTCCACTGAACAAAGAATCAGAACCGGAAACCTTGTTCATTTTATTATCGCTTCCTGACGGTTGCCTCGTGTCGTTTGGATTTCTCTCTTCAGCAGGAACTATGTCACACGCGTCCATTTTGAAGAAGAAAAAGATTCCTAAAATCAGAAATTCCAATTACATTATTTTTTAACTGAATTAGTTCTCATTAATTCTCATAACAAAAGCAAAACTTTTTCACCTTAAACGAAGAGAAATGTGATGCTTGGGTAGGATATTTCTTTCAGCAGAGAATATAATTTTGTGAGAGTCAAAGTTAAGTCTATAGTAATAGACTGTATTCTCTATGTACTCGTATTCTATATATCAGTGGTTCCTCATCAATGGGATGGCGATCCAAGATAGGCCCCCAACATGATTATTGTCGGGTTGCAAATACTTGTGCAATCTGTTGCTTATTTTTAAAATAAAAAATTAAATTTCTCCATTTTTCTAAAAACAATTTGGTGATCTACCTGAAACACCATTATACAGTCAAACATCTGTGCCGAAACCACTGCTTGGACCGAATAAAAGTAGTTTTTAAATATAATCCTATATATAAGAAGAAAAAATTATGACTTGTATGATATAAAAGTTTTAATTTTTTTATTAAGAAACTTTCTAAAAGTATTACTGGAAACTTTAGAACAGCCACATTTAAGATGTTGACTCACCAAAATATTGTCGACGAACAGCATTTCCATGGTTTTCAAATAGCATAAATAAAATAATAGCAGCGGTTTTCACTGAGAGGTATGAGTGGTCTTCACCAGACGTTTCACTGTAGTCAAGATTGAATATTGTTTTTGCTGCAAAATCAATATCCACAAGATCTTTAATAAAAAGTGTCGATAATCATTAATAAGATACAATAAAAATAAATAGGGCCCCGTTTCATAATAATATTTTGTTAATATTACTCGTACTAGCGTTTGTTCACTGCACTCTGACCTTAAAAATCCCAAATTAATGTTAACTATTTAGGGCCAGACTATATTTAACCAAACGCTAGTATGAGTAAAGGGTGATCCTGAGGAAACTTTTTATTTGTATATGGTAGTAAATATTTTTTATTATCGTTATCTGTGTTTGCTGTAGACATAGTGGTATAATTTATACCACCTTGAACTTTATACCGTATAAAGTTGAAGGCAAAAATAAACAACCCTACTTTCGGGGTTTTTTCGAAATAACGTTTAATAACGTTAAAAAAATAAATTGTATCGATTAAAAATTACAAACTATTTTTTTTTTTGTCTGTAAATACTGTAATAAACTAGCCCTTAAAATGCATGCGCACACCAACACTCATTATGTCCACACACTATGCACAGCTATGTACGAGGGCTATTTAAAAAGTAAGTTTTATTTATCAAGAAAATAAAAATATAATAATTACTAATTTAAAGCGAGGGTGTATTTACTTTTGTACACTATTTTTCTTCATTCACTGTTATTTTCATTCCTTTCCAAACATTTTTGGTACCTAAACCACAGCTTTTTCGACTCTTACTTTGAAAAAGAAATATCAACGACAGATTTTTCTTAATTTAATAAGTAAACTGAAAAAAAGAGAAAAATTTCAGAAAAGAAATGCAAAAAAATTGGAAAGTTGTGAGAATAGAAAATAATGATATAAAAGAATTAATAGAAGAATTGATAAAAAAAAATTAAAAAAAAAAAATTAATTGGCAAAAATTGGCTGCAGATTTTTTTTTATGTGGTAATCAAAAAGCTGTTGCTTGTGGTACCAGAAATGTTTGGAAATTACTAATTACAGTGTATGGAGAAAAATAATGTAGGCCTATAAAGACAAAAGAAAATAAATATTGTTTCTAATTTTCTAATTATTATTATTTTTTTTTTTTTGATAAACGAAACTTACTTTTTAGATAGCCCTCGTACAAATTGAAAAAATTCGTCTCATGCAACTGTATCATACGTTGGCGCGTTTCTTTAATATCCCATAATTAAATTAGGTAAATTTTAAAAATATAGGGTATGATGTAAAAATGTAAAAAAAAAATCAACGTTAATATTAAATCCGTAATCATTTCATTAATGCCTAAAATAAAGCAATTATTGAAAAAAGTATTTAATAAAATTGAAATGTGATTTCTATTGTAATTTTTTTTAAATATTAAAATATAGATGTGCGCGCTTACAAAATTATTTATTTTGACTTAATTATTTGATTTTAAAGAAAATAAAAATTTAGGTATTTCTTACCTTCAGTTGAAGTGCAGCAATAAAAATTTAAAGTTGCAACTTGAAAACGTCGACTTAAGTGAACGGAGATAAGAAAATGAAAGTTTCGTGTCCGTTTTTTTTTTTTTTTTTTTTATCTTATCCGGGTAATTCAATATTTATCCTATCAAAAATGTTAACGTTATTCGAATTTTGAGTCTATCCAGCTTTATCTTGTTTACTGCGAAAGTGGGCTTCATCGGTCACTTTAAAACATCAAAGTTGAAGGCTAGAAATTTGGAAGACGTTTCACCTTTTCCTCCTCATTACTTTCGCTTTTATAACATCCAGCAACGTTTAATTTTAAAACTATTTAATTGACAATTTACACACAAAAAAAAAAAGGAATTATAATTTAAATTTTTTAAATAAAAACCTTGAAAGCGGATGTGAAAAAAAAATAATAAACAAGATACCGATATTAGTTTTTTTAGGATATAGATAATTTTTGGTTTGATGATTACACTAGCATCTTTCTAGTCAATGACATAATTATTTTGACGTCTTAAAAAATGAAACCAGTGAGTTAAAATAATTAAAAAAATCTACTTAATAACATATCGAAATGGCTAAAAAAAAAATGGCTCAAATGGCTAAAAAAAAGATGGCCATTCAGGGTGGACCATAAAATGATTTTTGGTGGGTCGGCAATTGCTTTGTTCAGTCTGTTTCTATTTATTTTTAAAGAAAAAATTGTACTTACAGGGTGATGCAGATAAATTACCTTGTTTTGGACGCTAATAAAATCCACATTTTTGATGATAAAGTTTTTTTTTTTTTTAAAAAAAATGAAAGATTATCATTTTTGTTTTGATATTATTCATGTATAATGAAAATTACTTAAATTTAGTGGCCACCAGCCTCTATGCAGTAAGGGAACTTGTTCTTCATGTTAACTCAATGGCATCCGAATTTCCACTTTTTTTCTTCCGAATAATGCTTAGTTATTATAATTTTCAAGTGACACAGATTTGTGGGACGTAGTTATGTTTCATTTTCTTTTATAAAAAAAATTTTATCGTCAAAAATGTGAATTTTATTAGCATTCAAAACAAGGTACCGTAATTTATCTGCATCATCCTGTATATTAAATTTCTCCATTTTCTTAAAAATTAGAGGAAAAAAAATTGGTTGTTTACAATAATTGATAAAAAGTGTTGATAATTGTAATAATTTCAAGGAATTTCGATATCTGTTATCAATGTTTATTGAAAGTAAACAGTAGTAGAAAGTGAACGGAGAGCCAGGTAGCTATGTATGACGTCACAATTACAGTAGTACGTGAATTACGTTGCCTCACATTAACTTCATTAGTAATAAATATAATTGACTTTTTTTTCCAATCTTTGGTTCAAATTTTTGAAAATGAAAAAAAATATTAGAATTTAGTAAACAAAAAAAAGCCACACAAAAATTTACAATACCGGTAATATTTAAATATTTAAGAAGTGGGTGAATAAAAATGTTTAATTTATTACGGTATAAATTATTTATATTATGCTATTCTAAATTAAATTTAAGAAAATAAAGAGTAAAATAATGATTATTCTCACCTTTAATGAAGAGCTAAATTTTGTTTCAACTTGTAGCAAGCAATAATCAACTTACACTAACGTTATCATTTAACATTTATCGCATTCTTATAAAATTAATAATATTTTTATCAACATTTTATCTAAAACAGGAAAAATTTGTAATCTTAGTATTAAATCAATACTAAAAAGAGATAGATATTTTTTTTATTTCATTTGAAAAAAAGGGCATTTTTAATCATAAAATACCGGTACATAAAAAATTGTTTTCGTTTTAAAATTTGCCAATAAAACAGGTTAAATCGTATTTAAGAAAATAAATTGAACTGGTTTTGCTTTAATTAATTTATGGTAACAATAAAAAATTTCAGGGCGCTAATTATTATTATAAAAATGGTTATAGATTTCGAATCTTGATGAACCTAGAATTCGAACCTTGAAAGTTAAAGAAAAGATTTTACCTTTGACCTTAGTGCTAGGATTGACTTTCCCCTTTCCAACAAATGGAGTTTTCCATTAGTAGCTCCGCCTTAATACGCTTGAAAGCAGCGTGGAGCGCTTCAACCTCGCTCTCCACCAGAGGACAGAGCTGCTGTTTGAGTTGAAGTTGTTGGTTGTAATTTTTTAGCTTTCCTCTTTTCAATATTTTTTCTACTTTTTGCTTAGGCTTATTTTTTTTTTGTTGATGAACATTTTCATAAAATGTTACACAATTCCATTTTATATTTATTAGTTTTAACTTTCGTCTAATAATTTATTGTTAGATGCTTAGTAAAATTTTAAGATTTGAATGGATTCTCGAAAACACGTGGGAGATTGTGCTACCACGTGCTTTGCTCTTTTTTTCTGTTTTTAATTGTTTATTACACAATGAGAATTATTAATAATTAGTTAGCTTTTGGTTTATTCAATCATTTTCTTTACAATCAAAAATGTTAATTTAATCAAATTGAGCGATTTTAAGAACCACGTAGTAACTACCGTATGCGCTTTATCATTGTTGAAGATTTTCTAAGGGTGTAAAAAAAAAACAAAGAGAATTAAATAAAAATATTTACTTAATTATTTAAGTTTGAATTTTTTCTATCATCGTTGGTGTCATCTAATTATCAGGAAACACATGGCTTTTATTGTAATTCTCTAGAATTTAAGAAACATTTAATGTCTGCCACTACATACATAATATTTAATAAATAAATTTTATTGTTATTTATGTACTATAGCATCTTTCGAAGACTTAAAAAATGAAACCGGAAGAGTTAAAATAAAAATAAAAAAAAATTCACTTCCTAACATATCGAAATTGCTAAAAAAAAATAATACAGGTACTGGGTAAAATTTTTTAATTTATTCTTAAAAGAAAAGAACACAATAAAGCATAATATACTATTTGATTTTAGATTTAAAAAAACGTAAAAATGTAAATAGAAAAACAATTATTTTTTATAAAGTATAATTTCATAAATCCGATTTGAAGCACAATCTTTCTGATTTGCGAATAATTGAAAGATTAATTATACAGTACAGTATAATGAAACGCGCAAAAATGAAAGATTTTAATTTTGACTTATTATAATGACTTTTATATGAAAACAAAAAAAAATATTATATTTTGGTGTTACAAATTAAATTGATTAACATCAGCGTAAAACAAATATTTTAGCTTACAGTACTTTTTAGAAGAGCTCACGGTTAACAAAAACAATCTATTTTTTATGATCATTAAAATCGTTAGGAAAATTTTTATAAAAATTTAGGAAAATATTAAAAGTTTAAGAAAAAAATAATGATGAAATTTTTATGAAAATGAATAAATATTTTTTAAATTAATTTTTGTTGACAGCCAAAATTTTAAAATCAGTTTTCCCTTATGATACTGTCAAAATAATTTTCATCTCTAACACCTGTACTATGAGCCATGGAATGAGCAGATTCCCCATGCATATTATTTACATAAATATCAGCCCCACGCTGCATTAACAATTTAGTAATTCTGCCATCTTTAATTCTTATGCTGTCGTTAGTCATTTGTGCCACAAATCTTTTCACCGCTTTCATCATTGGAGTGTAACCATAGCCATTCGTGCAGTTTACGACATATCCTTTTACAATCAACTCATAAACCAATTCTAAACTATTCCGTTCAATAGCTGAATAGAACAAGTGATAGCTGTACTCGTCTCTCCTTACGTTCATCTCCTCTAAAACTAACCTTAAATCTGCATTCTCAAACATTGCCATCATCAACTCCACACTATTAAAGCTCTTGGCCAAAACTAATATTAAATTAACTACCATAGGCATTTTAATTAAGCTCGCTGATAATTTACGCAAACAATCTATGCATTTTACATCTCCAAAATTATTTTTAAAAGTTATGTAAACTTCACTTGCAATTAATTCTCTTCTCGGTTCAATTTTAAAATCATTCTTAATTATTTGTATTTCGCTTAGAATGGCGCAGTCGACGGGGGTGCGGCCTAATTCATCCTTAATATAAAACAGTGCCTTTATCTTATCTTTCTGTTTCCTGTGAGAAGAGAGTATGGCGTCCACTATGTGAGTGTAGCCTCTCTCTGCCGCTCTGTGCAGCACCGTCTTCCCCGACACAGGCTCAGCCCACGTCAACAGCTCCCATAGTATCTCTCCATCACTTTTTAGGGTTCTTAACAACACCTCCATCACTTTCTTCAACCCACGCTCACCCACTAAATAAAAGGCTGGCTTTACACTTTTATCAGCGGGAAGAAAGAATCTTTTAAATATCTCCAAGTGAATCAGTTTGAAATAAATTAGGAAGGTAAATAAGGAATTTGTTGTTTTAATTTCTACTTTTCTGTATAGTTGATATTTGTCTTCTTCATCAATTATAAAGTACCGTAAAACATACTCTCTCACTCGGTTATCTCTACTCAGTTGTGATAGAAACATATCTAAAGTACTTTTATCGCTTTCTAGTATGACCAGATGTAAGTGAGTTTTGTGTGCAGGACTCGGAGTTAGAATTAATCGTTTTAATATGGTTGGATATGGAAGTAAAGTATTAAATACTAATCTTATAATTTCAATGTAGTTGTTTTTTATGGCATAAGATAGAGGAGAGCATAAATTTCCATCTACTAAAGTGACTAAGAAACAAGTGGCTGTTGTAGGAAATTCATTACAAACAAAATCAAATATGAAGACGAACAATTGTTTATTTCTGTGGCAATAAATGAATTCTAAATAATCACTGGCAAAGCTTAACATAAGCAGGTGGAGGAGTCGAGGGAAGTGCTTCATACAGTTCATGAATTGCTGAAGAAATGCAAGGTGGTCTTTTAGAAACACTTGGTATATAGCTGATTGACCATGCACAGCTAGGAATTCCAAAGCACTAGTTAGAACTGTCTCTGATTCAAATTCCTTTTCACATTCAGGTAAAGCCTTCTTTATCCATTTCAAAATATTATCTGAGTTGCTGCCTTCCACACTAACTAATGCCTTTCGCATTCTTTTGTGGTTTTTACTCTGAGTGCTTCTTAATAGATCTCTAGCAAATTTCTTAATCTCAGCATGGCTTAAACTGCCTTTAAGTGTACTCAAAAGTTCCAACAACATGGTTTTCATCTCTTCACACTCCACACTGTTAATCAGCTTCCATGTGTACTGTGAATACTTGAAAAATACAATAGAAAATAAATGCATGCTAATTATGGGATCGCCTTTTAACCATTTAAATAGAAGGGGCATGAGTGTTTCCTGTTCATCTTTGATAGCCTGGGTTATAAGTTCTTGAAATTGCGCATTATATTGAGTATCGAACCAAAGCGAATTTATAGGCAACTTCCTCAAAGCCTTTAGCTTATCTTTTGCTTTGTAATATTTTTTGTTTCTAGCTAATTCAATCCCACAGCTCAATATGTAAAACACATCTATCTTTTGCTCTTTTGATCTAGTTCTATTAGGCTCCTCACGTTTTAATGATTTTAGTTTTTGGTTCAACTGTTCATAGGTTTCTAAAAATGCTGGTGGTAATTTTTTATCCATAATTTGTGCGCTAAAATTCTCCATTTCTGTCAGCTCTTTAGGGTTACTACTTTTATTTATCATTACCATTTCATCTATTTCATTTACTAAATTGTCTAAATCTCTGCCCCTCGTAATTTTGTAAGGTGGTTTTAAAACTACGTTCTTTTCAAAGAAACGTACACATTGAAATTCCTTCTTACAGTCACTGTCATATTCATCATCTTCACCTGTGAATGCCTCCAATAGTTCATTGGCCTCAACCTCATATGATGTCATTCTAATATCATCATCATCTTTTAATTGTCTTATCAATTGACACAACTCTTCATCATCCACGAACAAGTCACATAGATCTTCTACGTAGTAGTCTTGGGTCACTTTTTCGATTATCTTTGGGTAGCACTTGATGGCGCTCATTATTATTTTTACCTTAGATTTTCTGTCAGGAAATTCTGCACCATGAAGAAATTGTTGGCTAAGTATAAATGGATTGTGCACTAAACACGCGTGGACAACGTCATAGTGACTTATCATGAGTCCTAAAACATGTTTCATGAAATCTTCATTCTGATGAAATAGTTTCTCGCGTAAAATATATAAGAAATCCAACTGTTTCAAAACCCACATTTTGTTTTTGAAAAATGATAAAATAAATTCTGTCAATTTCTTATAATATTGGTATATATCTTCGAGTGTAGACAGCCGTGTGGTGTCAAAGTGTACTCCAAATTTTACGAGTGATAAATCTGCTTCAGTTATTTGTTCATTTAAGAACATGCAAATAACTTCATAACACTTGTTTATAATTTCCATCAACAAAGCTCTAAGAGCCTCAAATTTATGAGGATGTTGCAGCTGTCGGAAATTATTTAATAGAAATTGGGCAATAAAATACTCCGCAAAGGTTCGATGCGTGAACTCTAACCTCTCTTTGAATGGGTCAGCTTGTAAAATGCCCACGCACAACAACTCTGTCTCTTGTTCAACATTAATTTCAATACTTCTGAATAAACTTTTATAATTCTCTGGGAACAAATGCTTGAGAGCCACTCTCTGATGCATCTCATTCAGAGCATCAGTCAACCACCTTTTGGATTCTGCGCTCATTCCTAAGGCTAATCTTGTTTTCTCTTGGAAATAGATGCTGTACTTGACATTTATAAAGCGCTGATAGAAGTGTAACACATCCAAGTCTTCAAATTCAGGCTGATTTCTCTGGGTAGTATTCACTATGTATTTCTCAAACTCTGGTAAAAAACCTTCCGCTAATAAATGCAACTGCAAAGGAATTCCCATAAACCTTGACAAGTTGTACTTAAACACTCGGTCCACTTTTGCTAATAGCACTTTGAAAAAAACATCAAATGATCCACTGTTTTTTTTGAAAACTAGGTCCATATTACCTTCACTCAATTGTAACTTGAGCCTCACTTGGTAAAAGTTTCTTAAGTAAACTTTTCTTTCATCTGACTCTAATTCCTTGAATGTGGTGGCAAGTACGCCTAATTCCTTCTCTAAACCTCTAGTGTGCTCCCTCCTGGAACTGACCCATAGTTTAGCCAAAGTGCTTTCTTTTAAATATTTCATTATGTACATTAGTTTAGCTCTACAATCATCACTGATTTCGTCATATCCATCAAATAGAATTAGCAAGGGTCTCGACATTAGGTGCGCTAAACTGTGTTTTAGTAGCTTAGCTGTCAAACGGTTAGCTTTATTTTCATGACTTACACTTAAAAGAAAATCTAAAACAGAAGCTAAGGCCTTATCTTGGGACTCGTTAGAGTAACAAACAAATTTTCTAATTTGGTCCTGGTGGTTTTTGAGGTTGAGCCTAATGACCCAACTGTCACTTAATTTGTATTCAGATAGTTGTGTTAGTGTGGTGGTTTTTCCCATTCCTGGTTCTGCCACCAGCACAATCACCCTGTCATTTGCAGTAGCCAATTCCTTCTCATTAAGTGAAGGATGGATTGACTTTTCATCTTTAGTTTCAGGTGTTGGAGTAAAGGGTATATTTTTCATACTCAATATATTGGCTATTTTCTTTGCCATAGATTGACTGTCACTCAAAGCAATGTTTTGGAATTTGTATTTCATCTGTCGTCTTCGGCTAATATAAGGGGGGCCCATTCTGGTAATTTCAGTAGTTGATTTATTTGCTCGAATAACACCTTTATTTTTTGACCTTGAATGATTTAAATTTTCTGCTTTACTAGATTCTTGAGGGACAAAGTGTCTCTTAATATAAAAGTGTGGATCGTATATTTGCAGCCAGTGAAATTTATAGTTGACTATTTCCAACCAATACACAAACTTTCCCGAATTATAATAACAAATCTTTTTAAAGATATCTAAGTTAATTTCTTCCGTTTCATTTAAAACAATGTTAATTTTTTTACAATTAGTGTAATCATTGCCTGAACTCGATTCAATTAGATTCACACAATTTGTTAATTGACTTTTATACAATTCATTATTAATGTTAAATAGTTGAATCAGTTTCTCAAAATACTGATTATCAAAAAATAAATGCGTAGTGTTTTCAGTGAATAAGAATATTTCTGCTTCTGCTTCTTGTGAATCTAATTTCAAAACATTTAAAAGATTCTTAGCTTTAATTTCTTTATATCTCTTAGCAAATGCAGCTTCCAATTGGCTCAGTTTTAAGGGTGCAATTCCTATCTCTAACTCATCATGTGTAATTAATTCTACTATAATTTCATTGTCTAATATTTCATTCCAATTACTTCTATTCTTAATTAGTGTACCTAACTTAACTAAATTTCCTTGAAACTTTACTGATTTATCTAATAACAATGTTTGAGAATCAGAACTAAGATCAAGAAATTTTGTATTATCATTTTCTACAGTAAATTGATCTCTTATAAAATGAGCTTGTAAGTCACTTTCAGCTTGAACAACAACCAACAGCTTCTTGTTATTTTTATTACGTAAAACTCCATATAAATTCTCAAACAAACTGCGAATGGCAATGCTTTTCTCCTGAAATTCTTTATCTGCGCAATTGCAGTGAATAACCAACAGCTGATGGCAATCCAAAGCTCCAAAAGCACTCAAAATGCAGTTCTGTTCTTTAGTTTCTAACAATGTAATTAAATCTATGAAAATGTGACTGTCTTGTGTTCTATATTTTTCATGTTGAATGACACATTGGTGAATTTTAATTAACGTTAAAAGTAACTCGTCACTTTTAATTAGATAACTTTTATCACCATCTATCAACGTACAAAACGAATTTAAATTATCAAACTGAATGGCTTTACTAAGTGTGTGTAGTTTAGTTTTCTCCTTAGCCCCCAAACCAATCCCTACCCGCAAATTCATTATGCTTAAAGCACTTTGAATAAAAATTTCGCACATTGCCGGTGTGATAAATTCTACATTTTTCTGGTTAAACCAGTTTAATAGATCGCTTTTTACCTGCTCAGCAATGTCTTTGTTGCAGGAGAGGTTGAACGATGAGCCCACTTCCTGTTCAATTACTTGTCCCAGCTCTGATTCATTGGGTTGGTCAACAGCGAACACTAGGTTGTTCTGGAAGAATTCTTCAATGTCCTCTTCGCTTACCACATCTTTTGGCATTTCACTGGTTCCAGCTGCTTTTTCACTCCCAAAACTTTTGAGAAGTGTTATCTTTTGTCCAAGTATATCTCTTGAGAGATTGTTTTCATCATACTCCTTGTTTTCTGCTCTTTTACGTTGTAACACCAGATACTTAAAAATATGACGAAACTTGACAACTTCCACTAAAACATTTCCCCCTTCTTCTTCGATGAAATGTTGATGAAATTTGTGCAAATCTTTATCAATAACTTGTTTGCATAATGCCTTATGGAATTTTTTAAACATGGGAGTCTTTAGGGTTAGATGTTTTTGTGGGTTGCTAAACACGTGGTTCACTAACTCTGCAGCCAATTGATGCACATCTGAGGATTCCCTTAATATCCCCTTAATTTGTTCATTCGGGATTAAGCAATAATGAGTCGGGGTTTTACGAGTAGTTTCCAATGTTAAATTGAATTGTAACATCCTATCAATTGTTTCCATCTCTTTCAACATGTTTTTAGATTTGACAGTTATTGGGTCAAAGTCGATGTTAGTGAAAATAACCAAAGACTTAATTTTAATGATTTTTAACTCATGGTTTTCTTTCATTTTCTTATAAGAAATAAAATATTTTTTCAAACTAAAATCTCCATTTTCTTTATCTAGTAATTCCTCATATGTTATGTGTTTACTTTTATTACTTTTATCTTGCTTGTGTTTGGCTTGTAAAAAACAGCCACCTATATCATGGTTGTTATCTTGAAACAGGAAGATTAAGTCGTCGAACTTTTCCGCTTTTTTCCATTCAGTGGCCAAGCGGAAGTTGAGTTTGAACGCATGGGCTCGTTTGAGGAAGAGCAGCAAGAGCTTGACTTGGTACATCGGTCCATTGACCAAAGAACCGAAACTGGAACCATCGTATTTTCCAAAGTCATCCAGTGAGAAATCTTCCTGCTGTTGCTGTTGCTTATCATCTGACATCGTTTTCATCTCTGCAGCTTTTTCAATAGATGAGGTATTCATCATTTCTGGTTGAGCACTATCACTGCTATGACCTGTTTCCAACCCAAATTCATAATGAGTTCCATTGTAGTACAAGTGTAATTTGCCATCGCTGTCGTTCCACTTAATCACATTTGTTCTGTTCAATGTTTCCACGTGTATTTCACACTGTAGCATGTGACACATGGCCAATATCTCGTGATGTCCTCCCCACGATGAGCTGTTTTCGGCCATGCACTGCAAATAGCATTCATATAAAAACTCACTCTTTTCTTCATTGTCTACTGATTCTAGAACCTCTTCAATTCGTTTAAGGCTTTCATTGTATTTCAATTGATCGACATTTAAATCATTTAAGTTTATGCTTTTAAATTGTCTTTTCAAGTCCGTTAGAATTCTACCGGAAGTGATGTAATTATCATTGTGACTTTGGCGGAAATCCTCTAGGATAATAGACATAAACAATTTGTTTTTCACTTCTGGTAAACGTAAGATATTGATGACTTTTGAGCGGAAGATCACACTCACCAATAACTTAAAAGTTGAATCCGTGTAACAATGGCTGTAGTTGACGTTTGAACCGGAAGTGCTTGTTTTTAACAGTTGTTGGGCGGAATTAAGAAATGGTAAGCAATCTCGACCAAATAAATTGAAGAATCTATTTTGAAATTCCACGTTGTTGTCAATGGTAGGAAGTAGATAAGCCATGGCCACTGACCAAAATAGACAGTTGCCATCAGCTGGAACCTCGAAGCGCTCTCTGTTCATTTTGAAAATGATACCATCAATCGATTCATTCTATTTTGATAAAATAAAAGAAATGGAAGATTTTTTTTTATTTTTTTTTAACAAATCAAATATTTCTTATCCTTAGGACGTCATAAGCGCAAATAATCTCTTATTAATTATTATGACTTTATTATCTTTGGAAATATTTTACACGAGAATTTTAAAACTTGTAGAACAACAGCACTTAAAATTTTGGCTTACCAAATCATTGTTGGCGAGTGTGCACAGTTGCACTGCGCAGCAGCTTTATCCTCATCAAATAGAGCCCTTCCATTGAAAGTGTGACTAAAAATAGCAGTGGTTTTCACTGTTCAGGCCCAGACGTTTGACTGTATTAAGAAATTAATATTGTTTATGCTCCAAATTCAGAATCCGCAACATTTGATTTAACGTTTTTCACATCTTAATAATAATAATAAATGTATTTAAGAGTATTAAAGTAAACAATAGTATTCGATTAAAGAAGATTTGAAGCCAAAAAAAAAATAAATAATAATAATAATAAAAAGTTTTGATAAGATTAATACGAATTTCGATATCTGCTATCGATATTTATTGATAAGCAGCAGTAATTACAACAGTGAGTGCGATGCCACGTATCTTTGTTTGACGTCAAAATTACAGTGCTACGTGAATTACGCCCACACACACTCTCTCTCACTTCATTATTATTACTATTATTTCTTGGCCCAAAAAAAAATAATTAAATAATGATTGTTCTCACCTTTAACGCGGAGAAAAGCTGCAACAACGTTCGTCAACTTCTTTAGTGAACAATATAATTTTATGAGTGTTGATTTCAAGTTTTTGAAGTGAAACACTTTTTTAGCCAGGGTAAGGAGAAAAATGGAACGCACGTGCGCCGTCATGGATCACTGTAA
>JAQGAY010001073.1:0-16930 GCA_034698085.1 Polydesmus angustus | reverse complement strand
GAAGTCAATGGTCAACAATACATCGTATTGCGGAAAGGTTGATGTTCATTTCAAGGCCCAATTTTGTTTAAAGATTGTATTTTCTTTTACATCTGTAATTTTAATTAAATATTTAATCTCTTCAAGATTTTTGTTGGCTAACCAACTTATACTATAAATCGACCACTAAAAAAATACACAACGCAAAACCAAGTTGTTTAGTCACCCTCCCTTATCCTAAATTTAATTTTAATTTAATTTTTCTTTAATTAATGTTTAATTTGTTTTAATAAAATATAAATTTTAATTTATCATAATTCTGTCTCCTGGTCACTTTATTCTTAATTTCCCCTGACCCACATGTAACATTTTCACCATGTTAAAGTCGATTAAATATTATAAATTTATAACTTTAGTTTAATCATTTGCAAATGATATTCATTTTACTTTATTCTTAATTTTAGTATATTTTTTTTCAATTTTTACGTAGTTATTCTGATTGACTGTGATTTGGTTTGCATTTCGATAATAGAATTTCAAATACCGGGATTTCAAACAAATTATTCATTGGTGTTTGTTGGTTTTAATAATATTGTTATATTTGGGTTTTTTTATGAAATATGATTTTCATTCTAAATATTTAATTATTATTATTTAACTCATAATAATTATTCTTTTAAGTTATAATCTTTAATACAATACAACTCAATAGCAGACTTCAAACTTTAAAATTTTGATTTATAAAGTTAAAAATTGTGTGTTTTTTTTTTATTAAGTTTTATAAAATTTGCTTCGTCAATGAAAATCATTTTTATGATTTTTTTTTAAATTCCTTACTGATGTCGCACATTGTAAATTTGGACAAATTGTATTGTAATGAAATAAACACTTACTTTAAACATATGAATACAATATAAACACATTATATTTTTTGTTGTTTCATTCATTAATTTTGTTTTTATGTTAAATTTGTAGTTGTGTCCATTAGTGAAATTTTATTTTAAGGTCTCTTTTACATGCCGATGGGCTTTGTGGCTATTGGCGAGGTACACATGGGCCTACTCAACACAATCGATTTAACTATTGCGCAGATACTCACTCTTATTTAGTTTTTTTTTTCTATTATTAGTTGTTACATTTTTTTTTGTATTAATTTATGTTATTGATGTTAATTGCGAATCGAATATTGAATATCGAGTTTCTTTTAACCAAAACTAACATTTTGGTTGTTATTATTATTTTCAACTTGTTTATTATTTTCAATTTTAATTGAGATAACCAACCTGTTTGAGTATAAGTCTAATTTTCATTTTTTGACTATTTTTAGCCTATGATTTGGTCTTTTTTTTAAGATTTGTTTTGATGACTAATTTTAGTGACCCAGCACCTAAATTTTTTTATCGTTATTATTTAACTTTTAATTTGTTGTAAGCATTCATTAGTGAAAAACTGTGCAAACGAAATCATTTTTATTATTTAAATTTCAGTTGCGAATTTTAAATTGACAATATACCCTATATATTTTTTTACGAAGTACGCTTAACGATTGTTTTTTAATATTTAGTTAAACGCGTTTTTAGCTCGTTGTTTCTCAATTTTATAAATCTATAAAGTAAAATTTTTTTATTAATTAAATACAATATCTTAAGCTTGAATTTTTCATAGTATTTTTTTTTTTTAGTCACTTTTTTCAAAAATTTTTAAGATTTCTGTGAAATTGTTTACATTTATTAAAGTTAACTTTAATAGAGTTAATTTTAAATTCTAATTTAAAATTTCATTGCAGTATAACTTTATGATGGTTATTAATTTTTCATTATTAAACTTTAATTTTATCGAGAATGTGTCGCCTGTTTTTTATCAGGCAATTTGTATGTGATATAATGCACCCGCATGAAATGGAGCTGTGTTTTAATTTATTTTAATTAAAGTCATGTTTTTATTTCACATTGTCAAAGCTCATTTTAAATTTTGTTTTTTATTACTTTAAATTATTTAACTCAGTAAATCAATAATAATTCTTAATCGGTTTTTATTTGTTTTTTTTAAGAACTTTTGTCCTCCAATTTTTTTTATTTTTATTATTATTATTATTATGGCAGCAAATCCTGTGCAATGTAGATAAGCTTTTTAAGTGTGTGATCACTTAATAGTTTTTTGTATTATTTTTTTTTGCAGTTTGTATTAACGTATTTTTTTAATTTGATTTTTAAATTGGGTCTTTAGATAATTTTTTTTTTTCTAATGGTTTCATATTAAGTTTTATTTGATTTAATTTTCTTCACACAATATGAACGTGCTTTAAATATAACAAATTGTGTCAGCTAAGCAAAAAATATAAAGGTCAAGCAATTATTATATTTTTCTTTAATTTTAGCTTTAAATTAACTTTTACCATAATTTAAGATCAATCAAAGAAACTTTGTAATTGTAATTATTTCAACATGTAACTTTATAAATAATAATAAAAAAAAACTCAAAAGCAGACTTCAAACTTTTAAATTGTTTTGTATAAAGTAAAAAAAATTGCTTGTTTTTTTTGAATAATGGTTGTTATTTTTAATTGGTTAATTTTTAATTGTTTAATTAAAATTTTTTTATGGTAGCAGTGTAATAAATGTCATTGGTTTTTATTATTTTTTTAAAAATGATACTTATTATTTATTAATTTCATAATTACATCTTTTTAATCTGCTGCTCATTTTCTTAAAATGTATTTTAATAATTAAACACTAGAAATTTTTAAAACAATTTTGCGTTTTTTTAACCCTTTGACTTTTATGCTTTTACTTAAATAGAAAATATTAAATTAGTGATAAAAATTAGAAAAAGAAAAAATTTGCTTAAGTGCTTTCATTTGTTTATTTATTTTCATAGTAATTTATAAATCCTTGATGATTTTATTAAATATAATATGATAGTATTAATTTGTTAAATTAAACTTGTAAATTTAAATTTTGTATAACATGTATTTATATTTTTTTTTAAATTTGCTTTTCTTATATTTATTTTTTTTTTTCTTTTAATAATACAATATTCAAAAAAATTGTCATTTTATTCAATTTTTAAATACAATCTGTTACGATCAAACTTGATTTAATTTTAAATTTTAATTTATTTGCTCATGTATTTTTTAGCAAAATAATTCTACCGATACTGGGGATATTTTAAATGAGCCATATTTTTTTTTTTAATTTTAATTATATATATTTTTTCTTTATTAGTATTTTATTTGATTTTCTTTTATTTGCATAAAATCAATGAAAATATTTCTTTGATTTAAACTTGAATTTTTAATTTTTTAAATTAGTAAACTGAATAAAGTTTTTGGTGTGAAGTCACCCTTATTGCATTAAATGAACCTTTCCCAAGTAGCTCCTCCTTTTAACCAGCTTGAAAGTTTTAAAGAGCGCTTTCAGTGCGCTCATCATCAGGTGGAAGTTTGAAAGCAAAGCTAAATATGTTTGATTTCTGATTTAAACGCGTTTCATGTGGGACTTAGTAAATCGTTGTACACAGATGGCTGATATTTAATTAAGATTTCAATGGATTTAAAAACCCACGTGATTGATGGTTGTTTTTGTTACCACGTGATTTTTCTTTGTTTTATTTTCAATCATTTGCTTTTATTTATTTTGTCTAATTTTCAAATATAAATTTGAAAATTAGACAAAACTATTTTCAAAAATGACATTTCATAATATTTTTAAAGCGTTTTTTTAATAATGAAATAGAATATAATTATTATTCAAGTTAATTTACTTAAAAATAATTACATTTCTGATTTTGTTATTATTTTTTTTATTCTTTTTTTTATATTTATTAGCGATTTTAATAGCGATTTATCACAACCTTGTTGAGTTTATTGTTATTGCATATCAACATTTTAGTAAATTATAACATGTCTTTGTTTAATTGTTTTTTATGATGATGTCATCAGTTCTTGTATAAGAAATACATTTTGTTTTTTATGTCATGTTTTCTTTTGTCATTTCTTTTGTTTTTTTAGTATTTTTTTTTTCATAAATATATTAATGTTTATTTTAATTTATTTATTGTTTATGCATTTCTTAAATAATTTTTTTTTTCCTTACGTACTAATATTTACAATTTTTTTTAAATTAAAATTGAAATACATAAGATAAAAGAAAGTTGTGATACATGGTACATTTATTTTGAAGCAATTTTGAAACAAGGTGATTGTTACTTCTAATTTTTTTCTCTAATTCAAACTCCATTTTAATTTTCTCATTTAATTTTTATTTTGCCCAAATTCTTAAGGAATTATTTGGGTAATTTATACTTTTTCTTTTTTCTTTTTAGGTTGATTTCTTCCTTACCAATATAAATATTATTTATGTGAAATACATAAATATTAAATAAAGTGCATGGCCACCATGAATGATTGATCTTCAAATTTTATTATGATATAGGCCTAAAAATTTATCAAAAAAACTAATTAAAAATTTGCAATTAAAAAGATTTAATTTTAGTATTCGATTGTTTGAGACATGGTAGTGTGTTATTAGAGTATTGTTGTGGATGAAATTTACCGTAAAAGTTTAAACATTTCTAATCAATTTCTTTTTTCTTAATTAAAATTAATTTAAAAAGAATGGTTTTCTTATAATCACGGCACTATAATTATTGGAAATGATTTTAATGTTTTTCTTTAGTGCTTTTTTTAAATTTAATTTTAAATTTATTTATTTTTAATACCTATTACCGTACATGATTTTTTTTTTGCTTTTTTTAAGTGATTGCTAATTATTTTAATTTCTTTTATTTACGTAATATTATGAGTACGTCGGTTGTTGGGAGAAGAAGCAAATAAGATATTAATTTCAATAAATTAATAGATTATTTTGCCTCAACAAATCATAAAATTATATAATTTCCCTTTTATTAAGTGGTACTCACAATGCATTTTTGAGTTTTTTTGTTTGTTTTTCTTTTTTGAGAAATTTTTATGTTTATTGATATTTTGTTTTTATCTTGCAATTAAATTTAATTTTAATTTTGATTTTAATTTTTTATTAAAAATTAATGCAGGCACTAATTAAAATTTTCGATAATAATGGCAGTTTTTAAACTTAATCATTGGTGTTATTTTTTGATGTTTTCACCAAAACAGTGATTTTCGATTTTTTTTTATATTAATTTTTTAATTTTTAATGTTTTTTTAATTTCAATTTTTGCTTTAATGCTTAATTTAAATTTTCGATTATATTCTTCTAGTTTTGATTTATTTAAAATTTTTTTTTTTATTTATTAAATGTAAAAATCATGTTAAAATTATTTTTTTTAAAATAAAAATAGTAAATTAAATAGCAAAGATGTTATGTTTTGATTATTTATTTTTTTATTTTTGTAAATAATGTAATTGGAGATGGAGTTAAGTTTGCATTTTTATTTTTAGCAATAATAAACTAATATTTTTTTTTTACTTCATATTTACTTTATACTTCATTTCCTTTTCGTCAATTGCTATTTGTTTTATTTTCAATTTTATTTTAATTTTTTTTTTGTTGATAAAACGCATTAAACTGCAAGGCGTATTCAGAAAATAAAAGTACTTTCTTTTTTTATTTTCTTTTTTTGCTTTATTGTTTATTTATTTGTATTTTTTTTTTAATTGTTTAAATTTTTGATTAAATAAATATATTCTTTGAATTTAAAAGTTTTAATAATAACAAAGTAATAATTCTTTTACCTTATGCGCTTTCCGAATGCTTTTATTTTTGGTATATAAATTCTAATTTTGACAAAAGGTATTATCAAGTTACAAATAATAAGCTAAATTCCAAATAAGATTTTAAAAAAAAAAAAAAAATAACTAAACAATGGGTTGCATAAGCTTAAGCTTTCAAGTTTTTAGTTTTTGTTGTGGATCATTTCCGGTATTTTCAGCAAAGATAAAAATAATTGTAGCGAAAAATGCTTTTTCGGTTTCCATTTTCAATTATTGAATTATTTTGACACACTTGGCAATAATTTAATTGTTTTAAAATTATTTTATTTTTATATTTTGAGTTTCATTTGAATACACCAAAATTTAAAGTTTAAGAAAAATATGTTTAATTTATATACATTCTTTAAGAATATTTTGTATTTGTTTTTTTTTTTTTGGTTATTAAACTTCCCAATTTTTTTTTTTCACTGCAGCTTAAACCAGAACGTAATAATGACATCACTTTTAGCTTATAAATATTTTTTTCTAAGTTATTTAAAAAAAAAATTAAATTGATGTCTATAAATGTCATGTAGCTTATTTTATGAAAAAAATGTTCATTCATAAAAAATTATTTTAAACAAATATTTCTAATTAGGTTAATTTTTTTTTTTTAAAATTAATAATAACGTTATCATTTTGCATCCTGCATTTATAATTTATTTTTATTTTGTTAGTTAAAAAGTGCAAATAATAAAAAAAAGTTCAATCGTTTTCAAATAATGTTAACTACATTTTAATTTCTGAATAATTAGTAAGCTTATTTTTAAGCTTACTTGGAACAAATAAATATATTTTTTGGTTTTTTAATACTCTTGTCTTTAAACTTAAATTGTAAGTTTGTATTTGATTCGTCGATTAGTAGGCGCCATTGGTAGGTAGCTCGAAAGCGATTATTTTGAATCCCTGATGACTGTGCTTTTCTTAATTTTTAATTTTTAAAATAAAAACATTTTGCTTTTAAGCGCAATATTTTACTTATACCATAGTTTTGGTCGTAGGTAGCAGTTCTTTAGTAATTAAATTTATTTTGGTGGGGTTTTATATATAATGTTATTGTTATATTAAAACCTTAAATTTGATAAAAAAAATTTAAAAAAAAAAAAAAACTTTAATCCCTAAATTTTTGAAATTTTATTTTTGAATACTTTATGGATTACCGTATTGGAAAATGATGTCCTGTGTAATTCTTAGTACGTTCATTCAGTTCAATATTTTATTACAATGTTGGCAAATAAAAATTTAATTAGGAACATCGAAATTAATTTGTTGTAAAATCAATTTATTTTTTTATATTTAAATAATTTTGTTACGATACCTAATAATCATTACAAAATCAGCAATAGAAATTTTATAAGCATTTCTTGGTGCAATAAAATTTGTAGCAAAAGTAATTAAAATCCATTTTCTATCCCGATTTAAATAGTTATTTTAAGGGTTGAATCTTTTTCCTGGTTTATTGTGTTTTGTTTTCATTTTTAATTATATACATTTGGTTTTATGAATTTGTACTTAACGTTTGAATATTTATTTTAAAAAGATTGTGAACCCAATTATATTTGTGTTTTTTTTTTTTTTGGAAAATTTTAAAATTTATTACTGTTAATTATAATTTTTTTTAGACAGCTATCTTAACTAAATACTAATTAAATAAAACAGCTAATATAGTATAGCATTCGTTATAATGGTTTAATTTCTTTAAATAATTGTATAATTTTTTATTTTATTTGCATATTTTATTTTTAAACTTTTATTTTTGTTTTAAATACATGATTTGTTTTGTTTTAATTAAACTACCGTTTTTATGTAAAGCTGAAATTCGTTTTCTATTCCTTATTTTTTACCTACAAAGTTTGGTTAGAAACATTTTTAAATTTTTTTTTTTTAAAAAAAACATTTTTCTATTATCAGCTTTAATTTTTAAACATTTTGTTTTTTTAAATTAAGGAGTAATTTGTTTATTTTATATAAGTTATTGAGAAACATGTGTTTTGTGCTTTGAAAAACAATCGCAATATGTTTAGTTTTAATACTTTGCATTTCTAAAATTTTTAGTCGTTATTTAGTGAAAAAAATTTTTTAATGTTTTTTGTAGTATTTTATTTTTAAGCTTCTTTTTTTGAATTTTTTAAAGTAAAATTGCAATAGATGCCTTGTTGCGTTCAATTGTAATTAAGCTGCGCTGTTGTTGCTTGAAACTGCTTTCTTAAATTTATAATATTGGTTTACTTATTTTATCAATACATTACATGCAAATCCGATTTTTTCTTAATATCACGATTTTTAATTTACATATACTGTATTATTGTAATTGGCAACATAGCGAGAACATTTTATTTATGTTCAGATATTGGATTGGGTCTTAATGGCTTAACAATTTTTGATTTACTTTGCATAAATATATTTTGCATTTTTTTAAAATATAAAATCAATTATCTTTTTTATTGGTTAAAATTGTTCATTAGAAATTTGTAAATGTTTAATAATGACAACCGTTTGAAAGCATATTTTACTTAAAACTTTCTAAAAACAATTTTGGATTGATTTTATTCAAATTTCAGCTTGCGAATGTTGAGAATGCTTAAATCTTTCTTTTATTATCTTTGCACATTATATTTTCTCAAAGTTTTATTTTTGTAAAAAATTTCAATTTACATTAAAGTTAGTAGGAGAAATATAAGCAGTAAATTTAATGGTAAAATCTAATTAGAAAAATAAATATTAAAGTCTAATTAGAAAAATAAATATTAAAATCTAATTAGAAAAATAAATATTAAAGTCTAATTAGAAAAATAAATACTAAAACAGTTTAAAATATTGCTTACTTTGAAAGAACCTGTATATTAAATATTACTTAAATGCTGAGTTATGCAAACACAATTTTGCGTTTCTATAATTATTATTTCTAAATTTATCCATTAATTTGATATTATTTTCTATTTAATTTGCTTATAGGCAGGCTACAGATTTCTTCCAATTTCTTAAATTAAATCAGCAAATGTACTTTTTTAATGATCAGCAGAATTTACAGTAAGCGGGAATACCGCCTTAAATCCTTTCATTTGATCTTTTTATTTACCATTTTTTATTTTTCTTGAAAGTTGATTTTAATTTAAGTTTTTGATTTTTAAAAGTCATTTTACGTCATGTAATGTTTTTTATTTTTTTGTGGTGACATAAGCAAATTAGTTTTATTAATTACCCGGGTTTTTTTTTATTTTTTTAAATTGTTATTGGAGATGGGGATTATATTTGTATTTTTAATTTTTACTGTATAGATTCTAGATTAACTAAATGCATTCACAGAGTTTTTAATTTTTAATACACGAGTTTGTAGTATTAGTAAATTAATATTCTTTTTATCTTCATAATAAAAAAACTTATAAATTTATATTCAAACCAGTTATTGAATCCATGACATTTTCGTCAATATCAATTTTTTTATTTTTATTTTTTTTATGCTTTTCTGGTAACTATACCAGACTAAATCAGAGAGTAGGCCTACATGCTTTCTCGTTCAATTTATTTTCAGATTTTTTTTTTTTTGCATTATTGTTTATTTATTTGTATTACCGGTATATCATTTAATCAAGAATCTAAGCAATAAAACAAGTAAAAGTTTTTTGCGTGCTAATTAACATACACCAACATAACCGTATCTTTTTTTGAATGCTTTTCTTGTTGGTTTTTTCTGTATATTTTTTTAGTTATTAGTCTGTATACATATAATAGTTTTAATTGTCAGCCCTTAATATTGGAAATTATTCTATTTAAATAGTGGTTTTCATGAACACGTCGCTTTAAATTATTGCTCATTTTCTATTTAATTTTTTTTTATTTGATTTTTATTGTTTAAATGGTTTTTTATGTATTTTCTGCAGGCAAAGCTTAAAAATTTAATATAATTTTTACATTAGTTTTTATTTTATTTTAGGTTTTTCAGATGCAATTTATTATAATTACACTCTATTTAATTAATGTCTTTTTTTTAAAAAAAAAAATTTTAGATTAATCATTGGATTTATGTAGTCCGTACTTTAATTTTTTATATTTTTCTAACTGTAGCCATAATATTTCCCCAAATATTTCAAATGTTTTTACATTTCTTCAAATATTTTTTTTTATCTCACTTAGGATTTCAGTTTTTAGTCTACAAAACATTTTCATTTCAAGTACAAAAATTAAAAAAAAAAATAATAAACTCAAAATAATTTTTTTATTAATCAAAATCCTATTTTTTTTTTAGAATTATTATTTAATTTTTTTTTATAAATTGTTATTACCATTTTGATGGTTTATTTTAACATTTGTATTTTCAATTATTAAAATTCAAGCAAATCAACCAATAATTGTTTATAAACATCCTTGCGCTTTTTTTGAAAGTGACTTTATTGGTACTGTTTTAAATGACCAAAAATTAAAAAAAGTATATTTTGTTAGCATGTTTTTTTTAATTGAATATAAAAAATAAAACCCAACAAATCATTTAAGTCTGGAATATTGGTTGTTGCTAGAAATGTTCACTAATCTAAATCAGTAAATAATCAAAAGATCGATTTCCTCCTGACCGGAAGCAGTTCCATGCTAACCCAGTAGGGATTGTGAGAATGTTGAAAAAATATTTTACTTTTTTTTTATTAGTATTTTTATGTTTTTTTTAGTTTTTTAGTTCGTGAATGTTATTTGTATTTTTTTCAATTACAAATTTAAATTTTTTTTTTGATTTGTATAAATTTAATTCATTTTTTTTTTGGCGAACATTACAGTATTTCCCAACTTTGTGGTAGATTTTGTCTTTTCATTAAAAGAATAATTATTAAAATATATTTCAGTTTAAAGTTAAGCAGTTAAATTGTGCATTTTAGTTCTTATTTTTAGACTTTAATATTTTCTTTTTTAATGTAATAGAATTATAGCTTTTTTATTACTGCTTTAAAATTGTCAACATGACCTTTTTTCTCTTTATTTTTTTAGTTTTCCTTAAATATTATTGAGCGTATAAAATATTTGAATTTGTATTTAATATCAAGGGGCAATTTTTGATTGCAAGATTATTTTCATTATCTTAATTTTAATATTGTTATTTATTTTATATTATATCTATTTTTTTAAATTTTGTTATTATTACTTTGGATATTTTTGTAGTATTTTTTTTAGTTTTTCAGGTCGTAATTGTTATTTATGAAAATATCACAAATAACAGTTTATAGTTTTAGTTGGTTTATAGTTTGTCAAATATATTTATTTCAGTTTTAAACAACAATATTTGTTTTAATTAAAGTTGTGGTTAAAATAATGGTTGTTGAAATAGAAGTTAATTACAATATCATTTATTTACTTATTAATTTTATAATAATTTTTAGTTGAACTGATTTTATGTATATTTTGTTATCTTTTAAAATTTAAGAATACCAATTTTCATCGTGTAGATTTTAGTTAATAACTAATAAATAGTTAAAACAAAACATTCAGTGATTAAGTGAAAAAATTTTTGTTGGTTTAGTAAATCTTTTCTACAATTTTTTATCTTGTAAAAAAAATAGTATAATTTCAATTTTTTTTTTTACATTTATATTATTCATTACACATGTTCCAAATCAGTGTAATAGGTATTTTTTTTCTTACAATTAAAATTATTAAAAATAGTGTTTAACTAATATATGTATATAATTTCTTACCATTGCCAAGTTTTGCAAAATTATAAATTCATTTTTAAAATATCCCTTAGGACACGTTAAAATATTTTTTAATAATTTCTGCTTTTACTTTTAAATTATGTAAAAGAGGTAATTATTTTTTTTTTAAAAAAGTTTTGTATTAAATTACATTATGTTGTACATTATGTAATTATTATTACATAAAATTGAAAATTATTTCGCATATTTTAACTTTGTTGTTTTTCAAGTTTTGCTGTATTAATTTATTTTTTTAAATAAAGTTATTAATTTTAAGCTCTGAGTTTTTATTGTAAAATTATGAATTTGATTTCCTAAAAGACCGAAAAGTCTTAAAAGACTAAAACTAAACTTCAATTTTGGGTTACCCGACACATTTTCTTTTAAATATTGCCTTTATTTATTAATTTCTTAGTGTATTAATTTAAATGTTTTTAAATTGTTAATAAATCATTATGTCGGTTGGTTTTTTAAAAATTAATTAAGCCTACTTCAAAAACAATTATAAACTCAAAAAAAATTGAATCATTATGTTGGTTTATTTAAGCTTTTATTATTACTATTTGTTTAATAATAATTAAATTTAAATTTTTTTTAGTGTTCTGCCGCTCCATTTGGAACATCTGCTGTTTTTAATTTCCAATTAAACTACTGCACTTTCCTATATGTTTGTAATTCCTTTTTTGCCAGTTTAACATTTTTCTTTTCTTTATTTTTTCATATTACGAGTATGTTAAAAAAATTTAATTCTGTTTGAAAAAAATGTTAGTAAAAATATAAACAATTTAATAATATTTAGTACTTAAGGTACATGGGTGTATCGATAACATGAAAATTGACGGAAGTATTAGATTTCATGAATAATTATTATACTGTATTTAATTTTATTATTTTATTTAATTTCTTTTTTTTTATAATTTTTATATATTTTTTAATTTAAGAGTAATTTTATTATGTGTAAATATCTATTCATTTAAATTTTTTTTCTCTAAACAACTTTAATGTTTTTTTTTTATAAGAAAATAGATTTTTTTTTATTTATTTTAAATTATGTTTATATTTTTGTTTGATTTGTTCTAAATGTTATGAAGTTATTATAGACGGATGGTTGCTATTAAATTGAGATTTTGTTTGGATATTGAAACCACGACGTTTTTGATGGTCGCTTTAAAAACCATGTGCTTTTTTCATTTTTTTATTTTTATTCACTTTACTAATGAATTATGAAATAATTATGCATTATGGATTTAAATATCAGGATGACGACATGAATAACTGATAGTTTTTTACAATTTTAATTTTATTTGATTTATACATTATTTTGTGGTAGCGCATTATTAATAATAATTGTGTTTATTATTTAATTTTATAATACTGTTTAAAATATTTTTTAAAGATTAATTATTATAGTACTGTTTTAAATCAAAATGCATTACTAATTTGTTAAATAGTTTTTCTCCTAGTACATATAAAAGAAGAAAAAAAATTTGTATTTCTAAGTAATTATTTTATATTTTCTTTTATTGAGTAAATCTAGTATTTATTATACATTTATGCTAGTGTTTGAGATGACTTGATTTCTTGCTAAATGATGTATTTTGTGCATTTTTTTAAAAAACAATTAATTACTTATTTTGTTTCCATAAACATTTCTTAAAATAAATACATTTAGTTCTTTTATAATTTCTTTCTATCACTTCTAAATTTTTTTATTTAACAAATGCACTTTCCAGGTGAATTTCTATGTTTTGGATGTAAACTTTCCAATATTATTCCAAGTTTTGTATTTGTTTTTTTAAATTTAATTTTTTTTAGAAATGTTATGCTTTCGTGTCTTTACTTTCTTTTTCAAATTTTCTTTTTTTTTTAAATAAAAATTGTTACTTTTTTTTAACTTTTTTTTTTAACTTTTTTTTATTTCTTTTACAATTTTTTGTACAATAACTTGTTTTTTTGTGTTAAGCCTAAAATTCTTGTGTTTCAAGAGTTACAAATAAAATTTAATAGTAGCATTAGTATTAACTTTTTAATAATAGTGTTTTTAAATATTAATTTTTTATTATCATTTAAATATTATTCATTTGAAAAGATGTTGATCCCCTGTAGAAATATGCATCATTAACTGGATTATTATTTTTGTATTCTTTTTTTAATAAATTTTTACGCAATAATTCTTTCCAATAGTTATATTACTTAAAAAATAGTTTTCATTTTTTGCCAGTTCATTCTTTAAAAATGTTTATTTTGCTAAAAATAAATAAATTTTTTTCTTAATTGTTTGTACCCATATTTTTTTATTTTTATATTATGGTTGATTTTATTCCATTTTTTCTTATTCATCGATGGAAATCCAAATCCTGTTTTATGTTTACTTTTGCCAAAATACTAGTAATTATGTACTTGTAATTATAAATATTTGTGTCAATATTTTTTTAAGAGTTTTTTGCTTTTTCCAAATGTAAATTCTTGCGAGAAATTTTTATTTTTTTTAGATGAGAGTTTCTTTTCTTTTTGTAATTTTATTTTATTTTCTTTTTGTAAGTTTAAAGGAGGTTTTTTTAAAAGGGAAAATTCCCAAGAGTTTTTTCCCCACTTTTTAACTCCACATGCTAACATTACATGCTACAGTACTTTTGCGCATGTTGTTGAATTTTAGACAATCGTAAACATATACTTGTGGTTTCTTTAAACAATCTTTCTTGTTGCATTTTTTTTAATTTTAATTATTTCATTATTACGTAATTTGTTTACGTAACCACAATTTAAATTATTTCATGACTTTTATTTGACATTAATTTATAGCAGCAACAACAACTTTATAATTTTGGTTTACGTAAGGAACTTAGTTATGGACTTGGCACATTGTGCGCTAATTATAATTTTTAGTTATTTAGTTTCGATCATTATAATTAAAATATCGTATAGAATTTCTTATCATTGCCATGTGTTGCAAATTTCTAATTTACATTTCATATATAAATTCATTTCTAAATTATCTGTTTAGGAAACCTACTCTAAAAACATTTCTAATAATTTTTGTTTTTAATTTTAAATTATTTAATAAGAGTTAATTAATTTTTTTATTAAAAGTTTTGTATTAAATTATTTAATGTTTTTACATTTTGTAGCAAAAAGAAAAACATAAATCAATCGAAGAAGTTAATTTGAAAAATAAAATGTTTTTGCTTTTTCCGAATGTGAATACTTGTGATGAATTTTTATTTTTTTTACATGAGAATTTATTTTTTTTATAATTTTCTATGTTCATTTTTTTTAAATAAAAATTTAGTTTTATCTTTATATAGAGTAATTTTATTTGTAAATTTCATTTAGAATTTTTTTTAAACAAACAATATTAATGTCTCTAATAATTAGAACGTGTGATTTTCATGTTTTTACCATACAATACTTCTCCATGCTAATTTATAAGTATAAAGTCAATATCAATCTGCTGTTTTGTCAATTGTTGTTTTTTTTTAATTAGTTTTTTATGCTTATTTTAGTTCATTAATTTTTATTAAGTTAAACTTTTTTTAAGAAATTGTTTTAATAATATCATGTATATTTTTTGTATCTCTAATTTTCTACGCGTTTTTATTGTTTTTACTGTTTTTGTGCCATTCACTCAAATTTAAATTGCAGGTATTTTTTTATGTTTCAGTTCTTGTTATTTTTTCTGTGTATACTATTAAGATAAAATGTATTAATTTTATTAGTGATGGATTGTTCTTGTTGGTGTCTTTCATTATTTATTAATTTATTTTAAAAAAAATTTTTTTTTTTTTTGAAAGTTTGATTTTATTATTATTTTATGTAGTCAAATAAATGCAGTACTTAAACAAATTGCTCCAATTTTTAAACCAAAAGTTAAAGATTAATATTATTTTTAAGAAATTGTTCAAATGTTATAATTGTGCTTTGCAAATGATGCAGCAAAAGTGTTAGTTTATTCTTATTGCTTATCAGGTTTTTATTTAATTATAATTTATTTTTGTTTAGTTTTTTTTTAATTCCAAACATAGCTTATGCCACCAATTAAAAAGCTGAGAAATGCACTTTTTTTTAAATTTGTAATATTTTTTTTTTTATTTATACGATTTTATGGGAATTAATTAATGTTTAGGTGAAATATTTATTTCGCTTTTTTTTTGTTAATGCATTTCTCAAATAATTCAAATATTTGTTTAAAATTTGACAATGTCAAACATTGACTATTAGATTTTTTATGATTACTATTGTTAAAAACATTTATACTATGTATTGTTTAAATTATTTCGACTATTTTTATTTAAGATATAAAAAGTTTTTAATGTACTCGCAGTTACAATAGTTGTATGGATTTTTTTTTTAATTTTTAAGTAACCGTCGTTTTTTGAAAATGTGTCTTTTTCTTAAATTAAGTTCTGATATTTATTTTATTTTCTCACATACCCCGATACAATATTTGTAAAATTCTGATTTGTGTGTTTTTTTCTTCAATATTTACTTTGCAACAATTCCATTCTCCTAAGTTGTATAAATATTTTTAAAAAACCACTTATTAACACAGTGAACTTTATTGTCTATTTTGTAATTTCGCTAGGTTTAAAATCACGAGTCTTATGTATTTAACCTTTGTTTACATTTTTTGGGGATTCATGTTCCTTTTTTCTAAGAATTTATGTGAAGTATCTTCATTTAAATTTCTCTTTAATTTTAAACATTAATAACTATTGTTTTAGCTGTTTGTGTTTTTTTTTTTTGTTTATTTTGTTTGTCTTAATGTTATTTAAAAATTACCAAATTTCAACGCATTGTCCTGTATATCAAATACTATACATTTTAGAAAAGAAATATTAATTACCTCATTGTAATTAAAGCTTAATAAGAGTAATTTCAATTAGATTTTTTTTTAATATTATTTAGTACTAATTTTTTTTATAAAAAAAAATAATTTTAGTTTACTGTACAATAAATCGATCTTAAAACTATATTAAAAATACGCTTAAATCTAATGTTTTTAAATTTAATTTTCTAATAATATATTTATTTTAATTTCAGCCTGGACTTTATTTTTTGAATTTATAATTATTATTTATTTAATTTGTTCTATTTTTGCTTTATTTGCTGCTATTAATTTTATTATAAATTTTAGTTTTTTAAAAATGATTTGTTTTATTATAAAGTTGCCCAATAAACATTTGTATTAATTAATTTTTTTTAATAATTTTTATTATGTATTTTAACATTTTCAATTGTATTGCGCTCTCTACTATCTCCGATGTGATAAATTTGAAAGCATGTAAAAGTTAATTTTACTTAATTCCTTAACTGTAATGTTTTATTAGTACTTTTCTAGAACTTGACTAGTAGGATGGAGGACGCACTTGAGAGGACACTCAGTATACCCAGTCACATATTTTAATTAAAATTTGTATTTGTCATTTACTATTCGTATAAGATGATGACGTCAATTATTGTCAACCCTTTTGTTGGAATGTAAACATTAATCCTCGTCATTTCATCTTGGTTAAAACTCGGTTAAGCTAAAAATAGAATAGCACCT
>JAQGAY010001072.1:0-16958 GCA_034698085.1 Polydesmus angustus | reverse complement strand
AGAGAGAGCAGTCAATTTCGAAACAATTTTACTTTATTTAGAGCAAACTACAAAATCTATTAAAATTTAAATAAATAGTTTCATTCTTCAAATTGGTTAAAGTAAAATTACTAAACGTAAAATTTATTGATTGATTCAATTCAATCAAACCAAGGAAACAAAATTTTAGAATCAAGTGAATGAGACCATGTTAATTTAATTCCCTTTTATTGCGAAACCATGTTTTATTTTTATCAACTTATTTACAGTATTAACATCTGTGCATTTAATAATAATTTTCAAAATTCGAACTTTAAATTAAAAACAAATTTTTAGCGCAATATTACAATTTGCTATCATTTCTTACGCAATTTATAGGGCAACAGTTTGAGCGCTCCAAACGAACCCAGTTTAATAATAAGCAATCTACAAGTTGGTAATAAAGTTTCAACAAGTTATTTATTAAATGTGAACGTAATTTGCGTGCGCCACTCTCATTTTCTCTAATTATTTTTATTAATCAGCGCTGAGTAAAAATAGTTCACGTCACTATTCAAATGCATATTCGATGCTAAGTAGGCTAAAAACTACCCGACCAAGTGATGGTATAATTGCGCTATATACACTATAGGTGTAAGCTCCAACTAATAAAAAATTGAAGATGCGATTGAATTACTAGAAAAATTGAAAGTTGACGAGAGATTCCTCTCGATCTATATTTTAAATGTTAAACTGCCTCGTACCGTACATTTTATTTCATATCTCTCTGTGTGTGTGTGAGCGCATATGGTCACATGTATTCGTCGAAAGTGCGCTCGTTAGTTGTTGTATGATGCGCTTTATACAATCCGCCCACGCATTTCTACCATAGTAACCGTGGTCATAGAAACCAAGCCTGTGATGACGATCCAGCCGTTCTACATTTTCTCGCTTTTAAATGACGTCTACCTACCCCCCCCCCCTCCCTCACCTATCCCCTACCCCCTCAAAACCAACCTTCTCTCACTAAACCTTAATTTATAGTCAAGCTGTGCAAAAATGTGCAAATTAAAAATTTATTTATTTATTTTAAGTAAAAAAAAAAAAGTAATTACATTGCAAAATGCGTTTACGCGTAATTAAAGTGCGTCAACGGTCACGTGTTTTCAACCCTAAACAAGACGATGCATTCATTAAATTTTGGAGGGAAAAAAATTGAAGAGGAAAAAAAAAAAGAATTAATTATTCACAAATTTTTTTTTATTTGGAGAAATATAAAACTTGAGTTTTATAAGGAAGGAAGTAAGGCCGTAGTCAGAGTTGTCCATCTTCAATAATAATTATTATTAAGTGTGCTGCGTATGACGTGTTAGCGTGTAGAGCAGGCCTGGTGTGGAGTACCGTACGTAACGTTACATAGCGTATTTCGTACGCAAGCGCATAAAATGTGACTCGCAATCGATCGCCTGCCCCAGTTTGCTATTTTTAGTTCGCGGTACTTTCTAGCACTATAGCTCGACTTCTATTTTTAACTCCATAATCGATTATCTTTTTACGGCCGCGCTGCTCAAAACCCTCTAAAGGGCATTGGGTGATACCAACACGTAAGCAGCGTGATGCGAGAGTAAAACGCGAGCGCTGTAACTGTGGCAATGCCCTATTTACAACACTTTATGACATCTAGCGGTGAATTACCCAATAATTCCACCGTGTCCAACAAGTAAATGCAAAATTATCGCATATTCCACGTTTAAAATTTCTCAAAGATTTCAATTAAGTAATGTTTAGATTATTTTTTTTATCACTACATGTATTTGCATTCATTCATTCATTTATTATTATATTTCAATGCAGAATGTTACCGTACAAACAATTATTATAATGTACAACATCCGGTTGCATAAATAAAATAATTAGGGAAATATTTAAATTAAATTTAATAAGAATTTTCTTGCAATGTAAGAACAAAGTAATTAATTATTGCACGCAGCACCAAATTTACGCATTTAATATCAGAAAAATGTGTTGAAAATAAGATGTTTACATTTTAATTATTATAATAGATTAAATAATGACTTTATTTATTGACAGATGGTTGACGTAACACGTAACTATGTGCACAGTTTTAATAATAATAAAATTCACTTTAAAATTTGTACGCTCCAAAATCAATTAAAATACATGTAATAAAAATAATGTGCATTGAATTTAAATATATAATTATGTAGAACAATGCATACCCGTAACTCATATTTTCAAAATTTTTTGAACTCGTACATAACTGCAGTTATTTGCTAAGTTCGCTTTAATCTTGGTGCACAGACCCACTCATTCACTTTGTACCCCAACTACAGTAGATCGCCTAACTTTTAATCACAACTTTTTTTTAAAAAAATATTTTTATCGCTATTATTTTCACAGCAAAATATCTAAAATACATTTTCATCAAGGCGCACTTCTGGCTTCAATGTTTGGCTACCAGTACTACTGTATTTGTGTACTACTGTATTTGTATAAAAGGCCGTAGTTCAAAAGTTAAGATTCCTTTATTGATTTCTTTTAATAACGTGCGCCTCAAATGAACAAATTGTACAAGTAATTTCGAAATCATCCATAATTTTATTACTGGGGTAATCCCAGTAATTGCGCCCACTTACATGAGTGACATAAAAAAATTTGTTCGCGCTATACAAATTAAAAATCGCGATAAAAATAATTTACAAAATAATATTCCAACGACTTATTGTACATAAAATCAGAATCAACTGAAAGCCATACCTCGGTGAAACGCTGACCCGTATTAAGAAAAAATTTCAACCCTGGGCAAAGTCAAAATTTGATGCCCCTCAAATCGGTGATTTTTAAAATTTTTTACAATCGTGACATTCAGTTAAGTCTATCCTAAGGCCAGATGGAAAGCAGGGCCCCTGCCATCTTGAGAGCCTCTCCGAATAAAGTGACGGTTCTCGCTAAAGATTTTTCAAGGCAAAATCCTATATAGAGTGCGCTTAAGCTTTGCGGGGTGAAATAGGAATAAGTCATTTTTTTAAAACACAAATAACCACTGTGCAAATTTTCAACTGCAATAAATTTAAATAAATTCAAAACTATCATTTTCATTGAAAATGTATTTCCAAAATAAATAAATAAAAGTTAAAAGCTATGCGGTATTTATTTGGAAGGTTTCATCGTCGAACTATTCCTCGCTAATAATAATTGGCTTTAATTTTCAATCGCAAAAACATAAATCTAGCACAAGAGGGTTTTCATTCGGACTTGATTACGTCCGCGCGGCAGTTGTAGATACAGTACAGCATATTTTTTGATAGAATGGCCTAAAAATCAAATTGAAAATCATAATGCAAACACATCAAATTATGTAATTCATTTAAGCGTGCATCTTAATAAGATTTATTTGGGCAGTGACGTCATTCATCAATGACGTTGATTCAGCTTCCTTTTGATCGGGGGGGAGAGCAACGGCATGAGCAGTGAGCGTTGCCGCACTCATTCACCCCGCTTGCATGGATGCTATTCCAACCAACCCTCCGCCCCCCTTCACGCACTCACACACACGCTATTTCATCCGTCAGATGACCTACTTTCTCCCAAAAGCAATGAATGAAAAACAAGCAAGAGTGTTCGTGCGCAAGTCGATGACACACTGCAATGGCAACCACGGAGAAACGACTAAACTTTTAAAATTTTACATCTCAAACAATAATAATTTCTTTTATCAACCTTCCATGGTCTCCCCAAATTTATATTTTCACATTGTTAGCCCGTGCAAAGTTTACTAAAAATTTGTTAGGATGAAAAATATAGATAATATGTACAGTACTGTTACGTCACTGTATAATTATTATGGAAATAAACACTGTACAGTATTATATTGTAGTGGTAAATGTGCTTTGAAATTATTAGTCATCTTTTTAGTTTCGCACAACTGATGTTTGTTTTACGTATAGATATCACTGCTTACGTGTATTAAATAAAATGATTTTATTAATGTTCAAAATTGAATAAAGTTTTGCAACGGAGGTCATTAGACGATCTTCTGACGTCATCGCTAGCGCTCATATCACCTGATATTCGATGCTTCACTAATAAGAGCATTTTCGAGAGAAAAAAGCAGTTTCGAAAAAGCAAAATAAAACAGCAGCCTGATGACGTAATTTAGCAATATATTCTTTTTTTTTAATATTTTATTTTTAAAAAAAGAAGAATAAAACTTTTTTAAATGATAAGACTCATTTTTATCAATATAATTCCAAAAATATAAATAAAAACAAAACAACCTCAATTTGTTCGCGATGTTTCATCGTGAAGAAAGCTAATTGCTTTAGCATTTTTTGCAATAAAAATTATTATGATAGTCAATGCACGAAATAAATCCAAAATAGTTATTTTTATAAATTTTGAATACTGTAATTCTTTTAACAGTACGCTAAAATAATGTTAAGTCTTTTTAAATTTAATTTAACATTTTTAACAATTTGTATGGTTATTATTATTACTTGCGTAAAATAAAAAAATATTGGATGGTTTTGAGGTTTCTTTATAAATGATCCTTTGTGGAATTTTATTCAATTTACCATAATTCACAGATAATTATTGTAAATAAAATAAGTTTGAACCAAGTTTACTATTTAAAGTTGCTCTAAAATTTTATTTTCGTATTGTATTCTTAATTCTGGAAAGTTTGACAATGTGATTGAACGAAACCTCCGCGCAAATGATAGGCGAAATTTATGCAAAAACACTTTTTAAAATATATTTCCTTAATTTCTTTTTTATGTTATTACATACAAAATTGTAAAATAAATAAAAGGATAAATAAATCTTTTACTCCCAAAAATTGTCTTTCGAATACAGTACGCCAAGCATAAGAGTATGCGCTGATTGCCATCTTTAGAATTTTAAGGGGAAGCAAAACGTAAGAAAATGCCATCTGTTTACGAATCACAGTTTAAACGTTAATGTTCTCGTTTCTAAATAAAATAGTTAAATACAATTCTAAAATTTAATCAAGATTCTCAATTTTATTAGCCTCTAATATAAAATTTTACCATGCGCTAAACAGCCATTTTTAATTTCATACCGTATTAAAATTTTAATTTCATACCGTATTTAAATTTTAATTTAAAGTTTATTCATTTTTATTATTATATAAACTATTGATTTTTAAATGTTTACAATTAACAGTATTGTTTTACAAATATTTGGCACGAAAATTATAAATTAATTAATTTCCGGTTTATAATAGGAAAACGTGTCAAAAGTGTCCAGAAAAGCCTGGATTAAATTGGCCAGTATGGAACAACAAAAACCAAGCCACCAAGCCTTCAACAACAGCACTATTACAGTGTAATCCGGAATAAACATTAGATTAGTATTTATTAAATACAGTTTTCATTTACAAAAGCAAAGTTTTATTTAATATATTCCTTAATATTGCACTACCTACGGTCTACCGCTTGCACAGGACAAAATAAATTACCATTTTCGGTGCAAACAAAACCGGTGATGCTGCGGTTAACCAAGAAAATAGTTCCAGGTGCGCACAACCATTTTTAAAAATAATATTTAGTGTTTTCTAATAATCTAAAATAATTACATTTCCTGTGCATAATTTATACTTTGCGCGTCTCCGGTGTCCGATTTATGAATATAATAATGCATTAGTAACTCCCTTACAACATTTTCGCAAAATTCGAACATTTTGCTAACCATAGAGTTTAAAAATTATTAAAGCATGATTTCAGACGTACAATAATACATTTTAATTCTTTTTAACTCGTTCTGCACTGCTGCTCAAATAAATAGACAAACTATTCATCTCCAGCGTATTTATTTTATAAATTAATTTAAATTGAAACAAATATAAAAATCCATTCATGAAATCGGTTGCTTCATTCATTAATGCAAGTAGTTCATTGTAGCTGCAACCGGCAGGCAACACGTACGGAACGGTAGAAAACTGGGCCAACAGATTTCATTAAATGTCACATCCGTTTCAGCTCTTTCGCCACTAGTGAACTAGACGAGCTGAAAACGTAGTATATTTTAAAACATACTCAATTCCCTAAAATTTCCTTTAAAATATACTAGTAAAATATGATAATTGCAAAACTTAATACATTAACGGAAACCATATCACTATCTGCATTACAAGTTATACAACTAGAATATTTTTAACTTCAATTTTAATAAATTTTGGAATCATTTTTTTAAAAAGAATCTACTTGATAATTTTGTATATTTTTTAAAATTTAAAATAAAACTTTAAATTTTACGATTAAATAAGTTGCAATAAATTCAGTTAGCAAAGTTTATATTACTACTGTATTGACATTTTCAAACGCAGCAAAATTTTATTATTAAAAATTCTTAGTTGTACTGTGCGCTGGAAGTACAAAAAAAAAAAAAAATGAAATAATAGTGTACCGTATTGAAAAAAAATATATAATAGAATGTCTAATGCATCTTTAATTTCGATACGGTAATATTATTTTTGGAAGCTATATATAAAACATTTTTTTTTATTTTTAAAACAAAAACCATTCTTAAAAATTGTTTTTGAATCGCCGACATCGTAATCAACTATAAAAATAGATTAATCTTTCCATATCTATAAAGTGCAGTTGATTCATCATCGACATTACACAACGAACAAAACTGATAACTTGTTGAACAAGTAATTCAAAATCAATATTCAATTATCTCGCAAAAACTGATAATGATTTAAACCATAAATCAATCAAACCTCAAAAAAAAAAAAAAACACAACAACATTCAGGTTTTTGCAGACCCATTCGACAATACTAATATTTTTAACCAAACTACAATATAGTTTAAGGAATAATATGCTGTAGTTTAAGTTTGCAATATAAATCGCTTATAAAGTGCACGTGCAAATAAAATGTAGGGTGTAATTTAATATGCTTCGTTAGTTCCAGTGGTTAGTTCAATTTAAGCTAAAATATCGGTTTGAGAAATGATTGAAGAACTCAAATGTGTTGATTCAAGGTATTCAAATTGACCATCACTAACTCTTACCCGAAACTAGCGTTTTATCACCTTTCCAACATGTTTTCCATCATGCCCAGCGAAATAAGATGTTGGATGGAACGCTGCTGTACTTCCCCCTCCCCTCCCTCATCATCCCACCCATCGCATCCTCCCGCTCTTCATCTTCCAAACGGAGTGACGTCAATAATGACGCCAACACCGAAAAATCAATGAAGCCACCACCGCGGGACCTTTCAATGACTGAACAAAGCGACCTACTTTTCCACCATCAAAGAAAACACTTTCGTTCACTCATTCGCGCTATCTCGATTCGATCCAGATTTATCCAATCCCCCCCCCCCTCCACTCTCTCCCCCCCCTGCACCCCAACTACCACCCCTGCCTGTGTGTCCTCCCCATTTTCCGCCACCGAAATCGGTTACAATGACGTACAACGCAGTTCATAAAAGGTCTCATTCCAAATGCGCATGCGTCGACATAATGTAGGGTATTTACCGAAGAGAATTTGCAAAACATTTCGAAGGGTCTTTGGACTCGTAACCAAATAATATTAATGCCCTTAAAACTAGCCAAATTTAATTTCTAAATATACGGTACATCAAAAAAAAAAATACTTGGGAAATCAAACAATACGATAACTAATATACTGTATCATCATAATATAAAATAATTAGAGAACGAATGACATAATTTTAAAAATGAAATATTGTTTGAACTTTGAAGACTTACAAGGCAATTGACATGTACTATACTGTAATAAATGTCGTTCTCAATAAAAACACAATAATTTTGAAGTAATTAGAAATATTTACTTAGTTAAAGTCAGGTACAGTGTAATAGTTCGCTATTAATGAATGCAGAGGTTAAATAATTGGAAGTATGAGAATACTATAATAGATTTATTAGTAGCTTATTGTATTGTGGTCTATTTCATAAATAAATAAATTATTATTTATTAAATAAATATATTTATTTAATACATGTACATATTACGAGAGTTTCCTGCTAATTTGCTTTTTTGTCCGGTCTTCTGACGCTTATTACGTCATTAAAATTACCGTATATGATAATACATTTATGAAAAAAATGTGCTTGTGTTGTTTGCATTTTTGAATAAAAATTCTTACGTATGACGTCATTTCAACTTCAGAAATAATTAATAACCTTTTTTAACTGCTTATAATAAGTATAATTCTAAAGTCGTAAGAAGTGAAGTTAAACATAAAAACGAGCAACAAAGCTTAACCGTAACCTCTCTAATTTTTGGGAAAACTTTTAATAATAAAAATTTAATTTTTTCGAAATAAAGATTTCAAATTTAAGCTAAACAAAAATTATTAATGAAGAAAAAAAATCGGTGAAATGTGAATGACGCAAATGGAACCTAAAAGATGCTTAAAACACTCAACGCCATCTGTCGGTACTTTTATTCAACCTTAAACTAAGCCTATACAATTTTCACTCAAAATAATATTATCCATTAGCAGTACAGTATCGCAATTTTCTTGTAGTCCAGTCAAATATTAAAGGGTTGAACCACAAACTGCAACAATAATAATTTATATTAAGCTAAACTTTTGCATACACCTTTGTTTTGACGTTATAAATCAGGCATGAAAAATCTTTTACAAATTGTCAAATTGCGTGTAGACATATTATGAGTCAAAGGTCATTAATTAAAAAGGTCATTAAGGTGGTTAATTGCAATTACTGTAACTACTGTACACTCCCAAGCATCATACGCCTAGAAGAAAAAAAAGTCCATTAAAATATTATAAAAGCATGAAAAAACTCCAGCAAACTGCCAGTGTTTTGGATGAGTTTGTCGCTCAATCCACAATTGCCCTTCCGTGCTTTAAAAATATTTTGATGGACTTTTTTTTCATTACAGCATTTTTTGAATATATTTTGAATGATTTGGTGACAATTTTAAGTTGCTTGAGAGATAAATCTCACTTTGTTTGGTGGGTAAAATTTCGCACTTTTTCCAAGTTAAAATTATTTATTTATTTCTATTTTATTTCGCCCTTTCGGACAACTATCATTATATTATTCTATGAGACGAACAGCACAACGTAATTTTGTTTGCAGGTGTACCTTTCTCAGCGCTACAGCTGAGAACGAAATGCTTAGCACCATTCTTGTGGATAATGATGTCTTCCATTACTTTCATCGACATACAATTCATATTAATCGAGTAATTTGCAAAAAACCAATTTTGATGACCTTTGATCCATGGAAACCAAATTTTGCAAAGGGCTTCTCATGCATTACTTACAGTATAACGTCGAAACAAAGGCGTGTATGCAAAAGTTTATAGCTTAGTATAAATTACATCTACTATTGGTGTTCATGCCATTTTTGGTCTAATTTTACTGGACTATTCTACTGGTGATAGTACCAATTAAACTTAAATAAAATAATTATATATACTGTCGGCAATTAATTTAAAATTATTATTGAAAAATTGAAATACATACCGATGTCATGGTTAAGGGCATCTTATTACCCAACAGTTATGTTAGATGTATGCAGGCCAACAGGTGCGCGATTTTCGATAACAACCGAAAATTAAGGATACACAGTGATACGCAATTATAGATCTGTAAATTTTAGAAAATGTGAAAATTAATATCGAGTTACATTCAAATATAATGTTTTCAATATAATATAGAATTTCAGTATCAATGTACTGTAATATATAATTTCGGAATCAATAAAATATTGAATTTCAATAAAAATATTTAGTTTCAATAAAAACTTTTCAATTACGATAATATTGTCATTAAATATTTTCAATTAAATATTACTTTTTAATTTAAAAAAAAAACTTAACAGTATACGTGCGTATACAAAAAATAAAAACTAATTAATTTTGCGTATAACATTTTTAAAATTAAAATATTATTTCTAAATAAAAAATTTCATAAAATATAAAGAATAGATCCAACTTTTTTCATAAAGTTAAAATAAAAATTTACGTCAATAATAATCCTTAAAATGACTAGTAATTTCCTAAACATTTTTTACCGTTAAAATTATAATACCCGTACTAAAAAATTTTTTTTTGAATTTTTGATACAGATACAAATTAAATTTAAAAAAAAAAACCAAATAGCAACTACGAATTCACTAGAAAATTAATGGAATGTGAGCGTGAAGTACGGAGGGAACGTAACGTAAACGTACCGTTGGCGATACGTTTCCCAGTTCAACTGAGATCAAATCAGCTCTTTATTTATATATAAATACAATTTCCCAGATTATTTTTACTTTTCCGACTGTTATTCGTCAAGAGACATGCAAATATAGCATGTTGATAAAGTTATAGGAAAAGGTTAGAAGTCGCGCTTAACAAAAACCATTATAATAATAATAAGAAATACCGACAAAATTCTGTACATATCAGCACATTTTTATTTGCATTCAAGTTTAATGATAGAAGGTCAAAAAACAACTCGATTGGGTTTATTGATCTTGGATTGATAGATATATTATAGTGAGTCGATCGTCGTGATGACGTACAACTACAACAATTTGTTGATTCATTATTTTTCTCAGTTTATGAAAATAAATCTCGTACGTCAATAAATCCCCGACGCACAAACAAACCTCAACATCAGCTTCATTATTCCATCGAAATTTTTATATCAAACGTGTTATGCCATATTTCTTCAACAACGCATGTGTGAATAATGCTAGGAAATCGCTAATCACTCAGGTGAATGAAATTCACAAAATTATTATTCTGCTTGATGAAAAATACAACTATCAGTACAACACAACCGACAAGTAAAAATGCAATCAGGAAATCAAGGAAGATGTAGAACACACTTTTTGTTATCCGAGCCATTATTTTATAAACTATTAGTCTATTAATGATCAATTTTAGGTGACGTAACTAAACTAAACTAACTTATTTATTTATTTTGCGCGTACATATAACCTATTGAATTTTTCCAAATATGTACATAATTTTTGAAAGTTCCACCAGATACCGTACTAATACGTAGCTAGAGTTGTAATTTAAATCTGGTATTACTTTTGATACAGGTCATCATAATTCCACAGTTTGATGCAAAAGCAAAATGTTTGGTGGAACTCTTCGACCATGCATCGCTCTTTTGAATGAGATTTTTTACTGTACGTCGCACGGAAAATGACGTCACGCATGTGGAAAGGTAAAAACTAACTTTTTGAATTAACAAATAAATTATATTCTTACACAAAAAGCTTGCTGAGTTTCTTTGTAAAATGACACCAATTTTAAGATTTTAACTTTGCTAGTTTTTTTAAAAAATATTAATTGTTTATCGAGTGATTGTAGTATCGGGTGATTTTTATCTAACGATAATTTTGAAAAATCAATATATAAGTCAAATTTTAGTCAAAAATTAGTCTTATTTACACTCAGAAACATCTCATGTTTAATAATTAAAAACAATTTTTGGAATTCGACCTCTCAAACTGAGTCGTCGCGTGATAACGCGCCCTTCTACTCACGCTTGAAGTCTAAAGTCATTACGACATCCAGCATGCATGTGCCGGCTGGACCTCGGCATTTGCTGGCATCTGCCATACAGTGAATGGAGATTTTCTTTAGCATGTTACCGGTAACACAATGCCGACTCAGTTTTTCAAAATTGACGGACTCAATTTTTCAAAATTCTCGTTAGATAAAAATCACCCGATACAAATAGCAAATTTTAATCTGGTTATAATTTTGAAGAACATTTTAGAGTCTAGACAGACATTTTTCAGTTTCGCATTTTATCAAAATTGCATAACGGTTCCTAATCTCAAGTACCCATAATACGGTAATTTCAAAATCTTTCAAACGAAGTGCAAAATTAAGCACACTAAAAAAAGAACCGAACTTCCAATTTGCAAAATTTGTTTTTTTAAGTAAACTTTTGAGCTAGTCATATTCCTAATAAAATCAATTGTTAAAAATGTAACAGATTATTTGTATTTAAACCTTTAAAATAACAGTTACTAATGTATATTTTTGATACTTTGCAATAATTACTTTTTGAGACCTCGATCCCAATTTTTTTTTATATGTACATTAAAACATTCTTATAAAACATTTAAAAATTAAGCTTCATTCTAGAAAAAAATAAAAAAGCAAAAAAAAAAAGTGATGGGGCAAGAGTTTAATTTTTGACAAAACCTATTGACGTCTCCAATTAACTTTTTCAATAGGTTTTTAAAGCTAAGCAATTTTTTTTTTTATTATACATTTCAATTTATTTAAATACAGTACAGTAAATCCAAAATATCTTAGGCCCGATGCAGATGACGATCAAGAGATCGAAAACAATTTAATAGATGTATTAAGTAATTGGGTGAAATTTGTTTTCTTATTTTTACGACGACCTCAATTCGGTCAAATACATGTGAATGAATAAAGTTTGCAGCCACTTTCATTCTCCTTCTCTAAACTCCATCCCGCCCGCCTAACCACCCACATGATGCTCCCGCATCTTCCAGTGATAGAATTAGGGCATCTCGTTCAACTTTCCTCTCCATTCACAACGCCGAAACTGCAACTACACTGCGCAGTGTAAGCCTACAACATACAGTATTCGAGTGCAAGGACGACTGATGGGAATTATAGGTCGCGTTTATCGATTATTATATAACACCGAGATAAAAATAGAAACACTACTTTTTTGTCTTTTTTTTTTCCTCTTCTTTCTTTAAAGCGTTTCAAAAACATTTTTCGCATCTGATATTGTTATGCCCAACTATATATTTAACTCGATAATTAAAAAAAAAATAAAATAAACTTAGAATTGTTTTAATGAATTAAAAAGTTCATTGAAGAATTTTTATGCCTAATGAAATGATTTAAACAAATGAAAATATGTACTGTATTATAATGTTTTCTAGCAATCGATTTAAAATTAAAAAGTATAAATTCGTAATAATTATTATTGCGTTAATATTTTCCTAAACTTCAATAAATTGAACCAATTGCCGTTTTCTTCAAAAGTCGAAAAATTCTCATTAAAGTCGAATTGTACTTCAGATGAAGCAATAATTATTATTTTCAATATTTTTCTAATGCATTTTTGTTTTATTTAAGCCACAGTAATAAATGAAAATCGGTAACACATAACGCCATACATTTAGTATATTACTTCCGGATTTGCGAATCAATTACTTATTTTTTATTTAACTACTTTCCTGCTTATAATATAGAATTCAAATTCATTAAGATTTAACCACTCTTTCCCTCCATTTTTAAAATAAAGATTAGTTAGAAATAATATTTTTAACATTAATTTAAAAATTATTATGCTTCTCGAAAAAAAGCAGATAGTTAGTTTAAATAAAATAAATATTAAAATAAAAATTAATAAATTTTAAATCGCTTCTAGTAAAATATCTAAATAATTATTCCCGTACTAACAAAAATCATTGTTGTTTTAGTTATTACATAATTATGGTTAAGGTGGCGACATGTATTTCAAAAATGTTAAATAAATTAATGATAAACGTTAATGTTATGTTTGTAAAAAATACTGTATCTTTAAAAAAAGTAAACAAAACAAAATTAATGTTATCAAAACAGTTTATGAATACCGGGAATTAACTTAGTTTCTATTGAAGAATAAGATAAAATCTGTTAAAAATACTATTAAAATTCATCTGCATAAAAAAATTTAATTGCTCAATTTTATCGCACTAAAATCAATTGTTTTCTGAATCAAGTGTAAATATTGTTCGCAACCAGCAACTTACCCGGATCTGTATCTCGAATTCTGTTAATAATGACGCATCATCAAGTTCCTCGGTTCATCTCGATTATCCGCTCCACGAACGTGAGTGCGGATTAAAAAGTGCAATTACTGTATTTAGTTTGGCTCGCAATGACGTCAAATTATTCGTAGATGTTTGGCCTTTAGGTTGCATGTACGCATACCCAGCGTTAGCACTGTGAATGCGAAAGGTGAGAGAGCTAAGGTACGGTACCGTTTTGCATTACAACTGCTGCTCACATGAAAAAGATGCACCGCCATATATCGCAACTCAATTTGCCTTACTAAAAATATCGATGAACTTTTCGTCAAGAAATGTATGCGTCATTTTACCTTAAAACAAATTTAAATGTCTTAGGGGGGGGGGGGGGGGGGGAGAAAATAAATAAGATCTCGTCACGGTGCAAGTGCAATAATATTCCACGAAAAGGTTCTAGTGCAAATTATATTGTGCAATTTACAGAAAATTAAATTCAGAAATAAATTAGTTGCATTCAAATTCTGTTTTTATAAAAAATAGCTCCAGTTTCAAAAAATAATCACTATTTTTAAAAATTTTATACCAAAATTGTTACATAACGGAATAAACTCGCGAGAGTACGATGAAATATGCTTAAATTAGGAATACAACTAATAAAACTCACAAAGACATAAAAAATACTATAATATCATTCTGTAGAATATACATAAAACAGGTTTTTGTAAGATTTATTCAATTTTGATTCTTTTTTTCGTTGTGCCGTCTATATCGTCACCTTTGCTACTTTCAATACCGAAATGTTACTATACAACTTCCGTCAGCTATTAAAAAAAAAAACTATGAAAGATAAAAATATAAAAATGGTGTCATTTTACAAGAGAAACTCAGAAAGTTTTTTCTATAAAAAATAATTTCTTAGTTACTTCAATAAATTTTAAAAAAATATAAAAATTCAAAAGTTACTTTTGAATTTACACTCATTTCAGCAGTACTATCCTGTGATAACAGCGTAATAAAAATTAAACAAAAATGTAACAGCAATTGAAAAATAATGTAACTAGTAAACATTGCTACAGACGTTTTAAATGTGAACAATTCAGAATTAGTTCTAAATTTTAGTCGAACTTGTGTGTCTCATAAACGTTCAATACGCTCAACTGCGTTCATTTTAAACTTTAAAGCGTAGAGAGCGTTCTAACTTGCATAATTTTAAACGTACATAATTATTTTAAAAAATATACTAAAATTATAAAAAAATTTTTAGCATGGGAAGTTTTATTTCTGAAAATCGTCATTTTTTGAAGTTACTAAGAAATTATTTTTTTATAGAAAAAAATTTCTGAGTTTTTCTGTAAAATCGCACAATTTTTACATTTTTATCTTTCATAGTTTTTTTTAATAGCCGACGGAAGACTGTTGTATACAGTAGTAACATTTCGGATACCCGGTATTATTTTGTAAGTTTTACCCATTCAACTGTTTAGAAATTTTTCTATTCCTACCAGATTAACAGTATTATTGGTAGTTTCAATAGTTTGTATTTTTCATAATGAATTAATTCATCATTTTTTAAAATAATAATTGATGTGTGATCTAAGTTACGCACAAATATTTTTGTAACTTTTTAAAGGAAATTCAATAAAAAAATTTTTTAGAAGTGTTTTTCATGCACCAAGACTCAAATTACTGTACATGTATTAATAAGCCAATGCATACGCATTAATCCGTATAAAATTATTTCGTTGAAACAATACGTCGATAACAATAATAAATAAATATTCCCATGGCCTATTATTAATTGATAAACTCCTACTATAAAGCGTTGCTATTACATTATTACTCAATCCATGGCAATTGCTTCTACTGTATTTTTTAATAACTAAAGTAAGCCTGCCCGGGCTTTGCTACGGAAGGAGGCTTCCTCAAGTCAGTACCGTTACATTTCACAAAAACTTATCTCATTCTCTACCTTTTATGAACAATAAATTCTGTTTTAAAACAACAGGGAACCACTGGGAATGAATTGAGTCAGCCCCAGTGTTTATGAAAGACCCCCATCGTTTTTAAGTCGTTCCCAGTTTTTTTTTTTTAACATCTTCACAAGAATTCAAGCCACGATCTGATTCAAGCCTTTCAAGGAATCAAGGTATAAAAATATTACATAATCTTTATGGAAGTTTTATAAGGACACTTTATAGTAGCCGTAAACAACATTAATCTATTAATAAACGCCCACCACTACTACAGTACTAAGGCTACTGATTAGCCATTCCTTTCAATACCACACATGTTATTGTCTATTAATTACATGTACCTTCTTTTTTTCTAAAAAGAAAAACAACTATAATTTTAATCAAACCACCGTAGTATACGGTATACCTGTATATTCACCGTAATAGCGGTAGGCTAATAAAATTAATATTATACTGTAGTTACGTTTATCAGATTGCGGAAATTCCTCGATCAAATTCCTGTTTCAAAAATGTTTCGTAAAAAAATAACCACTATCCACAAATTTGTATTAAAAGGATAGCCGAATAGACTGACAGCATTTTCATTTTTTTAAAAATATATTATTAATCATTCTATAGGCCTACTACGAATTTACGAAAACATAACTAGGGTCTACCGGTCCTGGGACGCATAATACTGAGTGTAATTCGCTTGTAACCGGCAAGCAATCTGTTAAGGCTTAAGCCTATTTTGACAAATAAATTTAATTGATTCATTACATAGCTGATCTAAAGCACTGTTATAACGTCTTAAAATATTTTCATCAACTAATTAAATTTATAAAGTTTTAAAAAATGAAATGTTTTGCAAGCTTACCTCATTAAATGATCGGCGGCAACTTGAACAACAAAAGTTATTTACAGTCACGTGACTCGAGCGCCGCAATCACCAACTTGCATCGTCTGCAAACTTTATGTCACGTGGTAATTCGAATGAAGACTCGAGTAGGACTGAAATAGATTTGACGACCAAGTGAATTATTATTAGTTTATTATTCGTTTATATTTAAATTTGAAATATGGGGAAACGCATTAAGAAATATGAAGTGTCTAAAAGTGAAGAGCAATTGTTGTCAGGGCGTCAAAGTAGTTGGATGCCAAATGTGAAACGAAGTAAAGGTGGTGCGACTAGAAAACAACTGCGAAAGCAAGCTCGTTTAGAAATAAAAGATAAAAAGCGATCTTATTTTAATAAAGAGGTATACAAAT
>JAQGAY010001071.1:0-16964 GCA_034698085.1 Polydesmus angustus | reverse complement strand
TAATTTGTTTCTGAATGCAGCTTTCGAAAGAAACCTCGCCAATCGGTTTGACAAATTCGGTGGAAAGAGAGTATTAGTGATCTGTCCATATTCTAGCAGCTAGTCCATATTCCCTGTAAGTTGCAACTTTTCTTCTTGGAATTCTCTTTTACTCGGAGTACATGTAATTGGTTTTGAATGTCCTTGAACTTGTGTGGCTGATTTGTTACCAAATAACCATTCAAAACACAGCGATGCCCCAATTATAAATTAATGTAGAGTTCAAAGAACTTTCTACAGAGCTTTCATACATAATAATTCTAAATACCGGTATTTCAAAAATAAAAATTTGCCAGAGTTGTGAAAAACAACCGCAATTTATTAATTATTTATTTAAGAAAAATGGTCTAAAATAATTGTACTTTTTACACTTATTGCTTAATTTTTTAAAACGATTTTTTATAAATTGATTAAAATTATCTCGGACACTCGGTATATAAAAAGAAGGATTAAAATCAGTAAAAAACTAAGTTCAGTGTAAAATGAGGGATTGCAATACTGGTATCCCTCGTATAACACGGCTTCTTACTGCACGGATTCGGTCTTACACGGAAAAAAATTGCGCGTTGTAGAAAACTCAACACATTTTCCCTCTAAAATGCTTTCAATTGCTCTCCTAAATGCAAATGAAAGGCGAATGGTAAAATGTATATGTTTAAAATTGGATAAAACGCATTAGTACGGGTATATTTTATGAATAAACAATTATTGTTTAGTACAAATACATGCATTTTACATGTTTATTAAAGAATTGTATTTTTTTTTTTCAAATGGGATTTTGATACATGAGTACATGATACATGAGTTTTTTTTTAAAAAAAAAAATTTTTCTTAGAACTTTTTACCATTGAATGTCAATCTTATATAACACGGTTTCACGCAGCACGCAATTTTTCCAGAAGCGTATCTACCGTGTTAAGCGAGGGAAACCTGTACTTAAAATGAGATCAATATGAAACGGAGGATAAAACGAAACTAAAATCAGCCTTAAGCTAACTCGGAATAGCCGGAAATAAGATATCAACTTTAAGTCGTTCGCTAATTGAACGGCTGTTTACTTATTGAAATAGAGCACTTTACCTGTGCGCATGCGCACTTTGATTCCCCCGACTCTACATCTAATAACACATCAATTAAGTTGTGTTCTCCATTAACCCACTTTTATTTTTATTCTCCGAAAAGATTTGTTGAAACTTTCTAATTACAACTTAATTAGACGAGTTCACACTTTGAACTTAAAAAATTATAGAAGAAGAAAAAAATAGATTTAATTGGATTTTTACTAATTTGAGGTTTTTGTTTTCTTGATGAAACTTTACACATTCATTTTCTTTGCACCTTTAATTAAACTGTTTTTAGGAAAAGAACAAATGAGTTTTTCAGAAAAATAAAAATGGAAATAATAATTTTAGTAATAATTTAAGGAGAGTTTTATTCATATTAGATGATGAGGGCTGAGGCGTTACACGACTTCCTCCCTCTCCTGGATGAGCTGCTGAAATGGCGGCGTCGGAGTAAGTGGCCATCATTATAATGCAGGGTCATTATATAAGAATGCCCTGATTTTATGACCCAATATTTCAGAAATGAAATATAATAAACAAAATCAGTCAGGTTACAAATATTCTATACATATTATTCAAGTTTTATTTCATGTTTTATAAATGTTCAATGTGACCACTTCTTGCAGCAAGTTATTGGTGTTAGTTTTATCTCACTTATAAGTTATAACATTACATACGTGATTCCATAAGTGCAGTATGTTTTAGTTTTCTTATAGCCCAATTAATTCCCAACAAGCCAGCAATCAGTAAAAAGTTACTCAAATCCTATTGATGTTCAATGTCTCAAAAGTATTTGCCAATCACTATTTTTTCTCTATTCCTCTCCTTTATGAAAGTTTTTTTTTTTTCGATGCAATTCTTCTATAAATTTTTTTTTTTTTAGTATTTTAGGTTAACATAAAAATCGTAAAAAAAATATATAAATTATTTATTTTGGGTCTTCTTCAAATTTTTTGAATGTTTTTGTTGTTTCCCTTTGGCCTTCTTCTGGTTTTCAAATTGGAGTCGACGTTTACATCAAACAATTCGATGCAATTGGGAAAAAAAGAGAGAAAAAGAAAATTAGGAAACATGTGAAGAATTTGAATCCATTTCTTTTTTGTTATATCTTTTTTCACATCTTCCTTTACATCAATATTATGTATTTGGTTGTGAATAAAATCAATACATTTGTTTAGCTGAGGATAGGATTTAGCTATTTGCTGGACCAAATATCATGGCATGCATAGCGGAAACCAACAAAAGTTTTTTTTTTTGTAAGATTTACACCTTTTAAAAAAAAATTTAAATGAACTTTTTTTAAAAATGGGAATGGGCCAATCATGGACTTATTTTTAATTTATTTTTAATCTCGAAGCAACAGCACAGGCATGTCATTTTTAATGGAGATTAAGTGATTCATTGAATTTTGATTTAATGTTTTGTTTGCGAATAAATTATTTACCCGGATTAAACGATTTAATCTTACTTTAAAAGATTTTAATTGTAAAGAGGGGTTTCAAAACGATGTCAAATTCCCTCTAAATACTCGTATATTTCATTTTTTAAAAAAGAGATGTATGGTTAAAATCAGAGAGAAATCAGAGTAAAACGCTAATTACATCCAATAAAATCACTGAATGTCTTCCAGATGTCTTTAGCTTTAATTGTATTCTATTCAACAATCAGTCATGTAACAATAATAAGTTTTAAATAAATAAAGAATGCAAGCCAAATCATGTTAAAACTTGATTTCAAGTTTATATGTCAACGAAATAATTTTTACTAACCAGGATTGACTTTTCTCAACTAAAAAAAAAAAAGGATGTGTACATGTAGAGATGGCCAAATTCTTTTTTTCCCCCCTATTGAAATCTGTCCCAGATGGATTTTAATTTAATTATAATACTGAACATCGAAAATTGATTTTTTCTGAAAAGTTTATGTAATCAAAACGAGGTCTACATTACTGGGAATTGATGGGCCCCGACATTCTCTTGATTGTCGCTGAGGCCTGTTGATGTTCTATTGACCGAGATTTGTACGTTTCTTTGCAATGTTTTATTCGCTTTATTTTTCTAAAGAAATTTTCTACGTCAACTTCCGCTTTCTGTCCACGCAAATTCTGAGACTTTTTTTATTTTTATTTTATTTTATTTTTCTCAGCAATTTTAAATTCAAATCTTCTCCTGGAAATTTACGCTTTGCCAATCACTTATCGTGCGGTTGCTAGGCAGCGGCACTCGAGCGCCGTCGCTTGCACTAGAGGGCGCCGCCGTGCTCATCGCCGCCGGGTGGATTTATGCTAATCCAAACTTTTATTACATTGTTTTCTTTCGTCACTTTTCCATTGGAAATTTCCGTTTTAAGTCAACAAGTTGTTGAAACAATTGATGGCTCGCGACACCTGCCATTTCACGACTAACTTTTAGTACTACCATATTTTTTTATTTACGCGAATAAATATTCCGTGTACGTCAAATTTATCCTCCCTCGTAAAAAGTTAATTTTGAACTCAGAACCTGAACGTAATGCATTCCTAATTTAACTTTTGCTACTCAAAAATCTAGTTTTATTTAATATTTGTTAAACTACGTAAATAATTTATATTATTTTTGTCTTTTGCCCCGTTGTAGTTCCCAACGCAGGGGCTGGCAAGTAGATAAGCCTAGATGGGTGACTCCCTGGTGACATTCTGGCCTCTCGAGGTTCTCCGTATTTTCCGCTGTCTCTATACACTCGAGTTAGGGTGGTCAGGGCATCCTGACCAAAATATTGTTGCTACTAAATAAAGGGTGACTCAACTGCAGTTCAAATGCAAACTGCAAATTCAGTTTTGCATTTCGAATAACAATGCTTTACTAGTTTCATTATTTTTTAATTGTTGTTACATTTTTGTTTCATTCGTTATTGCATTGCTATCACAGGACAGTACTGAGAAATGAGAGTGAAAAGTTACTTTACGAATTTTGATATTTTTTTATATTTTTGAATTTATTAAAAAAATAATTTTTATACACAAAAATCGTTTTGAGTTTCACTGTAAAATGGCACCATTTATAAGTTTTATCTTTGGTAGATAGTATTTTTAATAGCCGATTGAAGTTATATACTGTACAGTGAAACCCGGTTATAATGCGATTTAAGGGACAGAACAAAATTCGCACTATAAGCGGGATCGCACAATATCCAGAAAATGCAGAAATTTTAACTAAAGTGTGTTTTAATTGAAATTAAGGATTTACTCAAAAATAAGGTTTTTTAGTTTTATTTCTTCACCTTTTTTTTACAAACAATCTGTAATCAGCAAGAAAAAACTGTCCGGAAAATTCACAATAATTTTGAAAATTTCCAGATTTGCAATAAATTTTTTTAAAAAAAATTCATTTAAATGGATCGCACTATAAACGGACTTTTTATACAGACTTTTAATCTCTGGGGACCAAGATATTATGGTCGCACATAATTTCCGGACACAGTATACAGTAGAATCTCGCAATAATGGCACAATTGGTACCGAACTGTCGCAATTATTAAAGCGAAAAACGCCATAGACTGCAATGCATTTTGGCGATAGCAAACGTGCGTTTCCTTCCGCAAAACACTGAGAACAATGGTAATCGTAGATGGAGAATTTAAGAGCGCCATTATTGCGAGGCGCCATTAATGCAGGAGTCCACTGTAGATTAAAATAAGCGAAATCAGAAATCGATTCACACATTTTAAATTTTTTTCTAGAAAATAGTTTTTATTAAACCATGTTTAAAAGATTTTTTTAACCTTGTTTAGCAACAAATCTGTTTTGATTGCCATTAAAACGTTGAGATCAAGTTTAAAGCGTTTAATTTAGCTTAATAAATCTCCAGACGAAATATATCGCCCGCACGCACAGAGGCGTAAAAATAAAAGCAGGCATAAGTCAAGTTATTTTTTTTTTATCCTCTCTTATTCGGTCGCGCAAAGTGGTTTAAGAAAAAGCGTTTGATAAGTTATCTTTTCGTCTGCTCTTGACATCTTTTCCCGAGCAAACAGAGTGGAAATGACGTCACCTGATCTTCATGGAAAAATCAACAGCTGCGATGGAATTTAGCTTAATAAAAGTATATAAAAAAAAATCCTAGTATTATTCTCGTTGAATCTCGAGGAATCTTTTCATCAAATGAATAGAAGCCTACTCATCCCTATCTTTTCCCCATCTCCCCCGCTCCTACGCCCCACGCAAACAAACCCTCACCCCGGAAGGAACATTTTTCATTTCGTTTTCTATTTCGTAAGACTGCTTTTACTTTTCTAATCGTACGTAAACATAAGCTTGGAACATGAAAAAACACTTGTTGCTTTCTCCGCATTCATCAACTTTTGTAGGAAATTTTTTCCTACTTCTCCGATGTCTTAATAGCATCGATCTGGCGGAAGATTACGTTCCTCGCATAATAAATAAAGAGGGAGAAAAGAGAGCGAGTGCGTAGAAAGAAATCTAATAAATTTTAGGTTCAATCTCTGCTTAACATTAGAAACGTAGGCTACGAAACATCGGAAAATAAATCTTCAAATGCGAAAGTAGAAAGGAAAACTAAAACTTTTCAGAGTTTTACATTTTCCGTATTACCAAAATTCGATACAGGGTGGGTGATCCACGTTTTTATTACGCAACTTTTTGACGATCATTTTATGTCGTAGACCAGAGGCCGGCAACCTTTTTAGTCAAAAGAGCTAATATCAACAATGTAACGATTGAAATTTCTTTTGAGAGTTAATTTTTTTAAAACTTTAACTATATACTGTAGATAAGCAGAACCAGTAGGAATCATGTTATACAGTACCATGAAGAGGCGCTAAACTTGTGAGGTGCAAATATTTTATCTGAAAAAGGACAAACTTTGGTTCTTTTTAAAACAAAATACCAGGTGTCCGAAATGCAACTAGGCTACATGTATCCAACTTCCGCCTGCAATTAAAAAAAACTATCAAAGATAAAAAATGTAAAAATTGTGTCATTTTACAAAGAAACAGAAAATTTTTTGTGTATAAAAACCATTTTTTTGTTAATTTAAAAATATAAAAAAAGTTAAAATTTTTTTGTAAAAAAATATTTAAAAAAGTTTTTTTTATAGAATATTAAAAATATTTTTTTGTTCAAAAAAAGATAAATTTTTAATAATTTTAATAATTTTGATACATGTATTATGAATTTTTTTAAAATAATTTTGTACGTTTGTATGAATGTTTGTAGCAATGTTTTACTATTTATATTATTTTTTAATTGTTGTTGCATTTTGGTTTTATTTTTATTGCGTTGTTACTACAAGATAGTACTGCTCAAATGACTGTCGAAAGTAACTTTTTGAATTTTTAGGCTTTTTTAACATTTATTGAAGTAACTAAGAAATTATTTTTTTTATAGACAAAATTTTTTGAGTTTCTCTGTAAAATGACACCATTTTTAAAAATTTTATTTTGAGCCAGTTTTTTTTTAATAACAGCCGGAAGTTGGATACTTACATTTCGGACACCCGGTATTAAGATTTTTTTACAATTTATCTCAAATTTGGATTTTTTTTGCGCTCAAGCCTTAAATAGAAGCAAATTAAACAATAAAGAAGCACCGAGCTTGCTAGCCGCAATAATATTATATTAAAATTTTAATTAATTTAATGGTAACACCGACAGATAGAAACATGCTGCATAGTGGGAACTGGGAATATGGCATAACAGATAAAAGACAACATATTCTCGATTTAAACTTATGAAACAATGTAAGCGACGTTTCATGTTTAATATGGAATTAATTTAAAATGAACTTTAAATTTGCATGATTAAGTTACGGTAATGTTCAAATGTTGACAATATCGTGCTTTAAACAACAAATAGTTAACTTTATTTTTCTGTAGTGTAAATCAGACTTAAGTTAGTCGCGCAATAAACGATTGTGAATTGTTCGTGTTTGACGTGTGTTGACCGAAGCGGATTAAAAAGTGGAGTGTATATTAGATCAATCGAAATGTTGAATGTAGCGTGACGCGAATGGAGAAATAAGACGTGACGGGTGACGGCGCTTCATCGACAATGGACGTCGCGGGGCCATTTCATTTTCATGAATACAAATGAGTGCATGACCCAAACCTCGAGTGGGTTGTTTTTACGGGTGGGCTTTTCTGGTAGTATTCAGCCAATCGAAAGAGTTTCACAACTATCATTTCAGTTTGGTGATGCTAGTTACATCTATCGTTTTAGTCACTTTCACATTTACTGTACATGTATATGAAAATAATAAACTCGTAGATTTAATAAACGGGGTTTCAACAAACTGGTAATTAGTGTCATATGAATATTAAAATAGATTTCCTGGGTTTTTATTGAGTTTCTTAATTGAAATTAGTTTTGATGACAACAAAAGTGATTTTAAGTAATGTACCGGGTGACTGAAAAGTAAGGATCCAACTTCCAACTGCTTTAAAAAAAAAATAGCAAAGAAAAAAAAATTAAAAATGGTGTCATTTTACAGAGAAACTCAGAAAATTTTTTGAGTAAAAGAATAATTTTTTAGTTACTTCAATAAATGTTAAAAAAACCTAAAAATTCAGAAAAATTACTTTTGACACTTTTTGGTTTTTTTGAGCAGTACTATTATGTGATAACAACGCAATAACAATGAAATAAAAATGCAATAACAATTTAAAAAATATTTTTTGAATAATATTTCGATTAAGAAATTATTTTTTTATAAAAAAAACTTTTTGAGTTTCTCTGTAAAATGAAACAATTTTTACATTATCTTTGGTATTTTTTTTTAATAGCAGGCGGAAGTTGGATTCTTACTTTTTGGTCACCCGGTACATTATGACATTAAATTTCCTCAAACCGATCAAAACCTTTTTTAAAAATAAGTTAAAAAATAATTTAAAAAACGTTTGTGCTATAATTTGCTTGCTTTTTCAATTAATTTCTTTTTGGTAGCATCAACTTAGATCTACTGTATAATTAATGTAAAACTATAATTTAATAAAACTAGATCATTTGGATTCCATCGGATTTCAAAGTGAGTTAATTATTGGTTTAGAAGCAGATTGAGTTACACCTCTTTGTAGAACAATATCATAGTTTGGTAGAATAGTCGTAGATTAGTCACAAACTGAAATGGGTGTGAAAAGAGGATTTTGTTGTATCGATATTGCGACGCACAACGTCTTCATGGATTGGTCATGCGAGTTGGCTTAAGCACTCGATCCGCTTTGTCTGCTACGAATTACAAATACCGTGAATAAAAAAAAAAGCGTCGATCACCCACCTGTACCGGATTAACAAAAGTAGCAGATGTAGCATAATTATGCTACGGACCCCGCGCCTGTAAAATTTTGGTGCAATTCATATTCTAGGGGTGGCCAAGAGCGCAAAAAAGCAAAAACCAAAATTGTGTCAATTTTCTTAAAAATGTTTCTAAAAAAAGCTTTGTCTCAGGTTCCGTATCATATCTTGGGCCTCTTGGTAACATCTGCTACAGGCCCCGCGCTGGCTTAATCCGGCACTGACCCTCACCCTCAATATCAATCAATGTTAAGAGGATCGGATCAAATTCTCGCTCGAGATAATTGCACACTGTATTTAATCTGGTTTTAATAAGAAACCTAACTTATCTTCCGTTTACCACCTTTACTTCCGTTTCTTCATTTTATTGCTACGATCTAGTTACTTTGTAGAATGAGGATTATGTAGGCCTATAGCTGATTTCAATTTGCCAAACCGCGTGACTAATCTACGTTGTTGTTACCAACAGATGTTAAAATAATGAATATTAAAAAAAAAATGTAGACGAATTTGTGAACGATTTATTTATAGAATTTTGTTTGTAGAAATCATTTATACTTTTAAATTAAGACTAAAAATAAAGGTTTTCCATATCTGCGTGTTTGTTTAAATACTTTTTAAAAAATTATTTGGGTCTTGTTCGATCTATAGCACAGACCGATTTGGAAACGATTTGCAGCCGATCATTAATTGGCTACGCACCTGCGCACGTGCACATATGAATAAATACAAAAATAATATAGTGTGTCCGTAAATATACGAAGTTTTTAAAAACAAATAAACAAGTCAAATTTTACTCAGTTGTAGAGATCATATTCTAAAAATTGTTTTTTATTATTAAATCGAAGGTGTTGTTGTATGTAAATATTAAAAAATTAATTGATTTTCATTAAAATTGGATTTGTCTATTTGCTTTTTAAAAGCTTCGTATATTTACGTACACACTGTAGTTTATTTTTTCCACAGCCATAGCACATGCACGTGCTATATATTTTGAGGCATTAAATATCGTCTTCAAATCGGCCTGTGTTTTAGATCGAACAAGACCCAATTATTTTGATAATTGTTTCGAAATAATTCTATTAGATTTTATTTGATGGAAAAATAATCTCGTTTTAGTGTGAGCATATTAATAATTAAATGTCGACTATTGAGATCATGAGATGCGGTGGCAAGGGATGGGTAGTGAGGGTGTCGAATGAATGTTAAGACGGTTGATGGTCTCACGGTTCACTGTGTTTGTTTTGTCCGAACGATTCCTCTGTGTGTGTGTGTGGCGTTTGACGCGGTTGCCATGACAACAGTTCCACTCGAGCGATCTAATCCGTTCTTCTCGAGTCTGATTGCACAAAAACATCCACCATTATTTGTTTTCACCGTTCTTTCTATTTTCAATTTTTTTTATTGCCTGTTGTTTACTTTGGCCTCATTAATTAAAGTCAGCGGGAGATGACGTATGAGTGGGAGATGCGTGATTAGGCCAGCTAATTTAATTAAGGCGTGGTTTTCCTTCTCGTCGCCGATTGTTTACGTTTGCTTTTTTGGATTAAATTAAATTGTAAAGACCACAGAATTATTAACGGTTAAAAACTGTTAACAGCTTTGATAGATTATTTAATCCATATAGTAATCTCGCTTTATTTAATCTCGATTTACACTGCTTTTATTTTGGTTAAACCGTGTGACTAAAAAAAAAAATAATTTAAACCAAAGTTAAAAGTTGGGAAATTGGATAGCAAATTTCTAGGCGCTTTTAATTTTTTTAAAGTTTTAATCTTGTTCGAGAATGAGATTTAATCTCGTTTACTAAAAAATTATTTGGTTGTAAGCAATAAAATTGTCATGATGAAATTGCTTAATCTAGATTAACTCTTTGACTACCGACAAACTTGGCATACACGGGGATCACTAGTTTCATTTCATTTTTATTTTATTCTGATATCCGTTTCTCGTAAAACATAAGTCGTTTACTTAATCTTGTTTGAGGAAATTTAATCTAATTTAATAAAAATTTATTTCTTGGAAACACCAGTTTCTTGTAGTCTGTAGATAGTTAAGCCACGGTTTTTCTGGCGGGTAGTTCGATGGGGAACTCCCACTTTACCTACTTCTGGGTGACGAACACAATGTCATAAAGACATGACATTCTGGCCTTTCAAGCTTCTCCGTATTCCCTGCTGTCCCTATACGCCGTATAAGTACGGTATACGTGCCTACAGCCCTACACCTGAGTTAGGTCGGTCAGGATGGATCAGCAAAGTCCTAACCAAATTAAATTCTTTGCAATGAAAAATTTCGAATATTTTTTTTATTGGTAGATTTAATAAAGAAAAGAAGTTACAAAGTAAATGATACTGCGTTCAAAAACTAAATACCGGTAGACTGATCAAACCAGTAAAATCGGAGTAATTCAACTCCTCAAAAAAGTGCGCGCGCTTATTGCGACAACAGTCGATTTATTTTATTTTAGATAAATAAAATACTAATGTAATATTAAAATTTAAAAAAAAAGGTTACTCTCTCGTGACTCTGTCTTGTATTGTTAACTTTCTAATCGCGCCTTGTTTGATCCTGAAAGTCGCTAGATGGCGTAAGCACACCGGCTGCTGGCACGCTCTTGTTTTCCGCAGGATTAATATATAATTTATTATTATGAGTACGTTCTTTAAAAAAAAAAAAAATTGAGCGTTTAGTGGAAATATAAACTGGGCGGCGAGAATTTTAACGAATATCTTGTGAAAAGGTGTTAGGCCGAATAACAGAGCCGCCTGGGGACGGACCAATCGTGTGATGGCTGCCCCGGCGTTGTCCAGCCATCGACGGTGGAAAATGTGTGTACATGCCAAAAAAAAAAACCCATTCTCTTGCGTTATTTGTTGCAATTAACTTGTTTAGGTTATTTTAATATTATCCAAGCGTAGTGACAGCGATGTTTATATTAATTTATTGGGTCTTGCAATGAATGCAAAGAGCGTTAAATAAGCTTAGAGAAGAAGACATCTGGCATCACGTGTTTGCACGTCACGTGATATCGCTTCGGCTGATTCGTTTCAACACGTGCAAATGCAAATTTTGTATCATAAAATGCAAATACATTTTGCTAAGAAACAGTAGGAACGCAGAAATTCAAGCATCTAATTTATAAGGGAAACTCTTTATAACCACAAAGTAACTCGAACGAGATTTTAAAACAAAATTTTTAGTTTTTATCGTTAATAAGATGGGTTATTTTTGTAAAGATGACAAGGCTACCGTATTAAAAAATATATAAACATTTTTATACATTTTCACGTTGGAAACACCTGGGGACGTTATGAAATCTTTCGACATCACGATCGACTTTTGAGCCGAGAAAACAAATTTTTAATTGAATATTTATCATGACACCCGAGGTCACTTCCGGTTTTCGCGCAACCTAAAACTTTCCCATCGCGTTCGATTAGCGTGTTTCTAGTTTGAGTTATAGTGTCACATCCGGTTTGATTTCCCTTTATCCGTGAATCGGATGTAGCGATGCATTGAAAATAGAAATGACGTCATTTGGCAGAGAAAGCGACAGCTTGGATGCTAAACTAACCGAGCGCGTAATTTCTCCTCCACTGGCGTGTGTTGTGAGAAGAGTGTTTAGTCCCATCTGGCTCTTAACCCAAAGAAAAGAAGGATCTTGAGATTTCTGTTGGCTGCTGTTACAATGCTCATTAATCATTTGCGGTTGAATCGCACTTTGATTGGCTGTCACTCACTCAACTTAACTCGAATCAAGCTTCCGGAGTCAGTGGAACAAGTAGAGTTTGAGAGAGAGGGGTTTTAATTCGAGTAGTTTAAAAAGGTTACAGCAATCCTCGCTTTGCAACATTTTTAACACCACGTTTTACCAAATATTTGGTATTAGAAATATTTGTTGTTTATTAAAAACTTTTATTAATTTTCATGAAGTTCATAAAATGTTCATTTTTTAAAAATTCCACATTATTTACCATTTTTTAGACTAAAGTTGTGTAAGAACTTATGGCGCACTTGAAAGTGATCTAAGTCGAGGATAACTGAAATAAATCTTATATCAGGCACCATATTTTGTCTAAGGCCCCAAGAGAGCATAATCCGGCACTCCACAGCATTATTACCTACAAATGTTATTGAACTCACACAATGATATAGCAATTTGCTGGTCACATGCCTCATATACATAATGCCAGAACAATTTATGGAATGCGATGTTTGTCTCTAATATTGTGGCGTTTGAAATATGCATTTTCGCACACGGTTTAATAACATTATGCAAAGTAAAAATATCCGACTAAATTAACGCTTTTACTCGAAATATTAAATGCCATATTTTTATTATCTATTTATATATCCGGTATACTTCAATTTTTGCATAGTCTAGTAAATAAAATGAATTAAGAAGAGTACAGGAAAGAAGCAGCAAAACAAAATGGGGAGAAGTAAAAAAATCAAAATAATTGCTTTAAGCACATTCTGTTAGCTTTTTAAATAAGCTTCCCAAAGCTTTCTAAGAATACAGTACATGTATATGTATTTCAAATTGTTACATTTAATTGATACATTTACTAAAAATCTCTCATTAAATATGCTAACCAGTAAGTGTATGCATCTTCAAAATTAAAATGCTTTCTGTAACATATTTTTTTTAAAAAACAATTTGGCAGTTTTGTAGCCAATTTTCCAAAAATGTACTTCCTTATTTCAAGAAAGACTTGTTTTGTTATTAATTTGGGAATCACCCTGTATTTTCAGCGAAGTAGGGGTGAATATTGGGAATGCATTTCTGGTGAAAAAGAAAGTCGCAATTAAAATAATAAAAGAACTTTTCTCTGCTCTGGAGTAAGTTCCAACAAACTGCTTGATGCAGGTGTATTCCCATAACTCTTTTCTATTGCATTCGAGCCTCACTGTACCTGATGTGACATACAGTATTATATACAGCCTATGTATAAAATGGATCATTTCATTGGAAAATACAAACACAAAAAAAAATGTTTAGTCTAGACTGGATACTACCTGATCAGCTGATAGACTGGAAGGCAGCGTTACACACGCAATCAACAATTTCAAATTTATCTACACACTTTCCAGAATTGTGCTCTATTGTTTTGCAGGGAAGACTTAAAAGCTTTAATTTGAGGAAAGAAGGAGGTGATGCGGTTGGGAGGGGGAAGAAGAGCTTTTATTTAGTATTTTTGTGTTGCTTTTTCTTGGAAATATTAAGGTGGCTTTTTAAGTGGCATTTAATAAGAAAAAATTCAGTTTTCTATGAGAACACCGTAATTTAAAGCTAAAATAAAACTAGATTACATGAGTTTGACCCGTATTTCTTAATATAGATTAAGACAGGATTTAATTCTTGGCGTAAACGCTTTTGGTGACAACAGCGGTTTCTTACTAAACGAGATTATATTTTCATCAAGAAAATTTTAGTAAGAAATTTTTAGTAAAACAATTTTTTCTTATGACTCTTAATGCTTTTAATACAAAAGATTAATAATAAATACCGGTAATGTTTTTAAGGTATCCTAGGAATTTTTTTTTTCCCATTTGCATTTAATAAAAATACTTTTTTGAACACGGACACTAATTCAGCTTTTATTTGAAACGCGTTTTATTATCACAGGTGTCGAATCAATTAGTTTAATTGAGATTTAACGAGTAAAAGGGTACACAAGTACAGTAACTGTATGAGGACGAAACGGTTCACGCCATCAAACATGGTTTTTCTATTAGTCTAGTCACTAGTGTGTGTTGTTCCTATCGCGATATTTTCACTTCCTTTATTTATCTTTGTTCATGATGAATAATTAACCGCTGTCTGTCACTTTTATCTAAAACACATCTGGAAATTACTCCAAAGCTCTTCAACTATTTAAATATTAAAAGCAACGAGAGATTTGTGTCAATTTTGTTTCAAATCTCGACTTGATTTTATAAAATTGCGTTTAGAATAAAATTAGAATAGAAAAGTTACATTCGCTAAAATGTGATATGAAAGAGATTAGGATTAAAAGACGGGTTTTTTTTCTTTTTATTTGGCTTTGACATTTTAGTTAATAAATTATTTTCGACTATAAAAGTGTTTTTGCTTTTTCTTCGCCTTATGAGCATTGATTAAATGAAAAGTTTTCACTGGCTGTTTAGATTTGCAGTTTCTACACGGTGCAACGAAAAATAATGACCAAACTTAATTAGTACACAAATTTATTTGGTAATCTACGAGTAAATATTTGTATGACACATGGAAAACATTACTCTAATGATTTTTTTTAGTATTTAATATATCTTCTTTCAACATAAACAGCACGACCAGATCGCCACTCACTGAATTGATTCCAGCTTGATCGAATTCGTCTCATGTCTTTATGGTTCGTTCACGTACTTTTTCAATATCGCAGACTTAGATTAGATAGACTACAAAAGTAATATGAGATGTGATGCAAGAAAAAGCTTATAAGACACTGAGAAGCTGCTATACCAGACGAATACAGAGACGAATTCGAGAAAGCTGTAATCGAAATTTTTTATCATTTTTTTTTATAAAATATTTTTACCAAGTAATTACAATATTTCGAATGAAACAAACATAACGTGTGTCCTTAAAACTACGAAGCTTTTAAAAAGCGAATAAACAAGTCAAAATTTAATGAAAATGAATTAATTTTTTAATATTTACATACAATTGTACAACACTTCCGATTTAACAATGAGAAATAACATCGGGCATGTGACCTCCTCCACTGAGTTGGCACATGTTAACTCGATTAGCAAAATTATCAATAACTTTCTCTTACGATTGAAGAATATTATTGAAGGCGGCAATCATTCGAGTCATTGCCGACATGCAGAAAGACACGTGCGAGAGAATTATTGAAACTTTTGCCGACTCAGTGGAGGAGGTCACATGCTAGATGTTTTGTTTTTTTTATTGTTAAATCGGAAATGTTGCTGTATGTAAATATTAAAAAATTAATTGAATTATTAATTCAAATATTAAAAATTTGACTTGTTTATTCGCTTTTTAAATTGAAAATTTTGCTAATCAAGTTAACACGTGCCGACTCAGTTGCAGAGGTCATATTCTAAAAATAATTTTTTTTCTATAATTAAATGGGAGGTGTTGTTTTATGTAAATATTAAAAAATTAATTCATTTTCATTATAATTTGACTTGTTTATTTGCTTTTTAAAAGCTTCGTAGTTTTAAGGACACACGTTACATACAAAATAAAAATTAGCGCAGGAGTATCGATATACACTGTATCGTACGCATTTCTAAAGCTAAATACTATGCAATCAAGTCGCAGCTTAATGCCACCATACCGAGGCCAAAGTACGGTAGGATATTTTGAACACAGAACAGAACAATAATTAAATACTGTATTAAAAAAAATCATTAAAGAAAAGTTTTTCCAACAGATTAGTGTTTGTTTTTTGCGATTCACTATACTGTATAAAAAAAGCGGATTTTTATTATATTTTATTAAAAGATCGAACGTTTCTGTTATTTTGTGTGAAGGATAGAAAGAGGCCAGTCTTTTGTCACTCAAATTAACCGGAAATGTGACATCTTCTCGATATTATGTTAGCGCGATGATACTTTTATTTATTTGTGCGACCTTAATAATTAGTAGCATGGTTTGACGCTGATTAGAAGTAAAGACTTTGCGACGGGAGAAAGAGTTGCGTGGATGGAATGAGGGGAAAAACAAACACGTTTACGACGGAGGAAAAAAATTTCCATGTGTAAAAGCTGATCGAATGTAATTTGTTTGCTCAAAGCCAATGCAATGACGAACGCCGCCAGTGACGTTTCTTTTTACGACACACCGTGACACCAGTCGTATAATATGTCACTCGTACTAATCATTTTCTTTACGAACCGTTGCCTTCGCGCTGCTAATGTTGAACGGAAGCTCTTCAACGTTAAGGGACATGGCAAATGCAATTATTATACACTTGCTTATTCCTATTTCAGCAGGTATTTTCAAGTTATTGATTAGCGAAGGCTATACAGTATATTTGGGTTAGGTCACGTTTTAAAAATGGCGGAGACTTAATTAATTGATTATAGAGTTTGCGGGTTTTTTCCCTATAAGCATAAGTATACAGTACATTTATCAAATTAAATGAGACTTCTTTAACATTATTTTTATTTAGCGTTTTAAAAAGTTTTATTGTAATTGAAGTATAGTGTGTCCGTAAATATCCGATGCTTTTAAAAAGCGAATAAACAAATCAAATTTTAATGAAAATGAATTTTTTTTTTATATTTACATACAACAACACCTCCCATTTAATAATAAAAAAACAATTTTTAGAATGTGGCCTCTACAACTGAGTAGGCACGTAATAATGCGCTCAAGGAAATTTGAGAAAATTTGCATTAATCCTGTGGTAGATGCCGGCACGTGCCGAGATGCAGTCGGCAGGTATAGGCTGCAAGTCCGCAAAAAGCTTTAGCCGTCAACGTGAGTGCGTGACCACGTTTACGCGTGCCGACTCAGATGGAGAGGTCATATTCTAAAAATTGTTTTTTATCATTAAATTGGAGGTGTTGTTGTATGTA